>LZPO01055217.1:115839-141324 GCA_001675575.1 Neotoma lepida
TATGGTGTCTCTTCACAGCAATAGAAACTCTAACTAAGACAATGTCCCTTAGCTTGTCCATGCCTTGTAAAAAGTTCCCTATTTAAACTTCTCTAATCACCATGCTGGAGTATGTCCTGCTTTTTCAACCTAGACGCTGAATAATTTTGAAAGAAGCACCTCATTTTATGGTGGACATTGAGCCGCATATACTACAATTTAACTTAGTTTTAGCATTTTTGCAGATTGCTATTCAGTAGTTTCCTGAATTTTATTATATCCAGTTAGATTTATTGGCATTTTCCAGGTTATGTCATGATCAGANTATTTTCCTATCTCAGCTATGGATAATTTTATTTTTGTGTGCTTATATTTACAGTTTTAATGTTTATATCTTTAATTCACCTGAGTTTTATTCTGAGTGAAGACATGCATGAAGGACAATATTTTTAACATCTTACCATGTGGCCCACTCCCAACAGTGACACACTTCCTCCAACAAGGCCACACCTATACCAACAAAGCCACATCTCTAGTAATGCCATTCCCTTTGGGGACCATTTTCTTTCAAACCACCACAAGTTGTTAATCTTTACNCTAGTGGTTTTATTCATTCAGTCATTCATTTTTAAAAAATATAACAAAATAAAACACAGTAAGATAAAACAAAAACTATCACATTGAAGTTGGATAGGACAAACCAACAAGAGGAAAAGAGCCCAAGAAAAGATACGAAAATAAGAGACCCACTCATTCACACACTCAGGAATCCCATAAAAACACTGAACTAGAAGCCATAATATAAGAGCAGAGGACCTGGTGAAGAGCCACGTAGGCCCTGTGTTTGCTGCTTTAGTCTATGTGAGTTCATCTGAGATTTGCTCATGTTGATTTAGAGGACTTTNTTCTCCTGGTGTCCTCTATCCCCTCTCACTCTTATACTTTTTCTGCATCCTCTTTGGCAGGGTTGCTTGAGCTCTGAGGGAGGGATTTGATAGAGACATCTTATTTAGGGCTGAGTGTTGAGGAATATTATTTTAAGATATGTTACATTTGTTTATGCTGTGGAACATTTGTTTTAATGATGCAAAGATGTGTTGCATTCTTTTATGTTGCATTTGTTTAACTCTGTGAAGCTGTGTTACTTTGCCTGTCTAAAACACCTGATTGGTCTAATAAAGAGCTGAATGGCCAATAGCAAGGCAGGAGAAAGGATAGCAGGGTTGGCAGGCAGAGAGAATAAATAGGAGGAGAAATCTTGGGAAAAGAGGATAGAGGATCCAGGTATGAGAAAAGGAGAGAGGACATTGGGGCGAACCACCTAGCTACACAGCAAGCCATGGAGTAAGAGGTAAAGAAAAGACAGAAATAGAAGAAGGTAAAAGCCAAGAGGCAAAAGGTAGACAAGATAATTTAAGGAAAGCTAGCTAGAAATAAGCCAAGCTAAGGCTGGCATTCATAAGAAAGAATGAGCCTCTCTGTGATTTATTTGGGAGCTGGGTAGTGGGCCCCCAAAGCAAAAAGAGTCAAAAGAGTGCAAAACAAACACCTACAGCTGAGTGTTCCATGGTCTCTCACTCTCTGCTTAGTGTCTGGCGGTGGGACTCTAAATTTGTTTCCATCTGCTGCAGGAGGAAGCTTCTCTGATATTAGCTGAACAAGACACTGATCTCTGAGTATAGCAAAATATCATTAGAAGTCATTTTATTGCTACATTTTTTCTCCTTTTTTGAGATTATATTATTTGGTTTTACCCTAGGTTCCTGGGCTATCTATTCTCAGGTTCTTTGTCACCCAAGCAGTGTCGGGTATGGGTTCCATCTCATGGAGTGGGCCTTAAGTCAAATCAGTTATTGATTGGTCACTCCCACAAGGTTTATGCTACCATTGCCCTAGCATATCTTGCAGGCATTACACCTGCAAGTTGTAAATAAAGGATTTGTGACTGGCTTGGTGTTTTCATTCCCCCTTTGATAGTGTACCAAAGATGCTGGAATGTAGGGGTGAAGGCTCTATGTAGGTACCAGCTCAACATCTCCATGTTCAGTGAGTTGTGTAGGTGTTTTCTTCAGCATTAGGACCTTGCTGTCAGTTTGTGGATTGTAGTCTTGGCAACAGCCTGGGTTATTTGGGGATTCCAATGGGGCCCCTTTGGCCAATGACTCAATAGGATGTAACCCAACCCCAGCACTGGAAGTTTCATTTGGTGACAAGGGACAATCAGTTGGGACTCTGTCTCCCCTCCCCATTTGATCCTCCCATTCTAGCCCCTCCCCATTTATATCTTTCTATTCTGTTTCCCTTTCTTTACAAGATCTTTCTTTTTCCTCTAGTCCCTTACGCTATACCTACCCTCTATGGTTCTATGGATTGTAGCTTGGCTATCATTGACTTAACAGCTAATATCCACATATAAGTGAAAACATACCATGTTTGTATTTCTTGGTCTGGTATACCTCACTTAAGGATGCTTTTTTTTCTATTTCCATTCATTTGCCTGCAGATTCCATAGTGTCATTTTTTTTAATGACAGAGTAATACTACATTGTGTAAATACACCATGTTTTCTTTATCCATTTTTCTGCTGAGGGATGATTAGGTTGTTTCCAATTTCTGAGTAGAGCAGCAATGAACATGTTTGAGAAAGTATCTCTGTGGTAGGATGACACATCCTTTGGGTATATGCCCAAGAGTGATATAGCTGGTTCTTCACTTCAGGGGATCTTGATTCTCATTTTCCTGATGAGGAACCACCATACTGATTTCTATAGTGGCTGTACAAGTTTGCACTCCCACCAGCAATGGGTGAGTGGTTTTTTTTTTTTAACTCTACATCCTCATCAGCATTATCTGTCACTTGTTCTATAGATCTTAGCCATTTTGACAGGTGAAAGATGAAATTTCAAAACAGTTTTGATTGCATTTCCATAATGGCTAAGGATGTTGGATATTTCTTTAAGTGTTTCTTAGCAATTTGAGTTTCTTCTGTTGAGAATTCTCTGTTTAAATCTATGGGTCAATTTTCAATTGGATTATTTGTTCTCTTGATATCTAGTTTTTTGAGCTCTTTATATATTTTGGATATTGGCCCTCTATTAATGTGTAATTGGCAAGTGCATTTTCCCATTCTGTGGGCTGCCACTTTGTCCAGATGACAGTGTCCTTTGCCATGCAGACGATTTTCAGTTTCATGGGGTCCTATTTGTTAATTATTGATTTTAGTGCCTGTGTTAACAGTATGCTATTCAGAAAGTCTTTTCCTGTGCCAATGAATTCCAGGCTATTCCTCACTTTCTCTTCTATCAGATTCAGTGTATCTTGTTTTACGTTGAGGTCTTTGATTCATTTGTGAGAAGTGGTAAGTATAGATCTATTTGGATTCTTCCACATTCAGCCATCCAGTTTGCCCAGCACCGATTGTTGGAGATGCTCTTTTTTCCAGTGTGCATTTCTGGCCTTTTTGTTTTTAAATCAAAAATNAGGTACCCATAGGTGTGTCGATTCATGTCTGGGTCTTCAATTTGATTCCATTTTTCAATGTGTCTGATTTTGTGCCAATAACATGCTGTTTTTAATTACTATAGCTTTGTAGTACAACTTGAAATTTGGGATGGGGATACCTCCAGCAGTCTTTTATTATTCAGGATTGTTTTAGCTATCTGGGATTTGTGTGTGTATGTGTGTGTGTGTGTGTGTGTGTGTGTGTGTTTCCATATGAAACTGAGAATTGTCCTTTCAAGGTCTGTGAAGAATTGTGTTAAAATTTTGATGGGGATTGCATTGAATCTATACATGACTTTTGGTATGGTGGCCATTTTTACTATGTTAATCCTACTGATCCAGGATCATGGGAGATCTTTTATCTTCTAATATCTTATTTAATTTCTTTCTTCAGAGACTTGAAGAAGGCCTTTTGCCCTTGCAGCTTTTAATATTCTTTTGCTCTGTATATATAGTGCTTTGTTTATTACGTGCAGAGGGACTTACTTTCTGGTTCAGTCTATTTGGTGTTCTGTATGCTTCTAGTACTTTATAGGCATATCTTTCTTTAGGTTAGGAAATTTTCTTCTATGATTTTGTTGAAAATATTTTCTGTGCCTTTGACTTGTGTTTCTTCTCCTTCCTCTCTTCCTATTATTCTTACATTTGGTCTTTTCATAGTGTCCCAGATTTCCTGGATGTTTTGTTCTAGGAGTCTTTTAGATTTAACATTTTCTTTGATGGATGAGATGTATCTGAAGGGGTTAAACTCTCCCACTTTCACAACTGATTTTAGGTTCCATTTCTCTGAGAAGGACAAACAGATATCTTTTCCAACAAAGGGCCATTTATCTACAAGGCTCTTACATTCAGGGTCGAGGGAGAGAACAAACACAGAGGGCCTAAGTCAGCCTCACAATATCTCAAGGACAAACTCAGCAGCCCTCTTCTGAATCACGTCCAAGCTTGTGCAGATGTGTCCAAAAATGACAAGACTAAACCTCAGCCAATTAAAAGNATNCCAATGTAACTGCTGCTTGCTTAACCAATTANGAAACTGACCCTGAAACTCGTCTTAGCTGTGCTTAAAAGGAGCCTGCATGTCCCTCTCGGAGTCATCACCATTTTGTACAGGTGAGCTACCCCACATGCATGTGGTATAATAAACACTCTTTGTTCTTGCATACTGTTTGAGTCTGGGGTCTTCCTTCAGCGTTTCCTAGCTCTCTACAGTATCCATTCCTTCTATTGTATCTTCAGTGCCTAAGATTCTCTCTGCCATCTCTTTGATTCTTTTGGTGAATCTTGTCTCTGTGCTCTCTGTTTGAGTTCCTATAGTTTTCATTTCCAGATTTCCCTCAGTTCGAGTTTTCTTTATTGATTCTGTTTCCACTTTCAGGTCTTGAAAGTTTCAGGNCATGGTTTTACTCAATTCTTTCCACAGTTTGTGTTTTTATAGATTTCTTTAAGNGATTTTTGTTTGTTTCTTTTTTAAGGACCTCTATCATATTCATAAAGGCTATTTTTAGGTATTTTCTTGTACAGCTATGTTGGACTATTTTGGGCCTGCTGTGGTAAGAGAACTGGGCTCTAGTTTAGATATACTGTCCTGGCTATGGTTGATTGTGTTTACACTGGACTCTAGTTTAGATATATTGTCCTGGCTATGGTTGATTGTGTTTTCACATTGGACTCTAGTTTAGATATATTGTCTTGGCTATGGTTGATTGTGTTTTCACACTGAGCTCTAGTTTAGATATATTGTCCTGGCTATGGTTGATTGTATTTTTCCACTGGCATCAAGGCATGTGGGTGTTTTTTTCTTTGGTTTTTGTTTCCTCTCCGGTTTTTAGGAAAGTGTGGTGACTGTGTGTTGCCTGTAGAAAATCTTCTGGCATCCTGATAAGTATGCACTTCCAAGGTTCCAGGTAAAAGGTGTTTCTATGTATTGGTTCCCGAGACTTAGGAATGGGGAAGTGTTGCGGGTGGTAGAGGTGCTTTACTAGAGGGAGGAAAGCAGGTTCTGGTGTCCCACAAGTCTGCTTACTTTATCCCCTGGGAATGCGGCAGAGAGTATGGAGAGGCCACAGCAGAAGGTTTACTAAAGAGCTGGGCATAAGACTGGGGGTTTAGACTTGGGGGAACGGAGGAAGAGGTGAACCTCTGCAGTTATCCTGCCTGCTTCCCTGCCCAACATGGCCTGTNGGTTCCCAGAGAGTGCCTGATGCTTTCTTGGCCAGAGTGGCCTGTGAATTTTCAGGGAGTTGATAATTTTATTCTTATTTTGGAAAGATACAGTGTGGGTAGGTGAGACAAGAATTATTTCTACTTATTTTCTGAAAACTTACTTGCAAATTTAAATTCAAAGTCATTACTTTGCAAAGCATTTCAATATATTCCTTAATATTTGTTNTATCAGTCAGGGTTCTCTAGAGCAGTGATTCTCAATCTGTGGAGCGACCCTTCCACCGGGGTTGCCTAATCAGAAAACACAGATATTTACATTATGATTCNTAGTACTAGCAAAATTACAGTTATGAAGTAGCAATGAAAATAATTTTATGGTTGGGAGGTCATCAAAATGTGAGGAACTGTAATAAAGGGTCACAACATTAGCAAGGTTGAGAACCACTGCTCTAGAAGAATAGAACTTACAGAATGAATATATATTGTATATAATGAATATCTAATATATATGGGACTTATTAGAGTGGTTTACATGCTGTGGTCCAGCTAGTCCAACAATGGCTTTTAACTAATGGAAAGTCCGAGAATCTACTAGTTGTTCAATCCACAAGGCCAGATGTCTCAGCTAATCCTGAAGAAGGCTCTAATGCCAGCAAAATAATGGACTTGAGAGACAGAGAGAACAAGAGCAGGCAGACAAAAAAGCAAGATTTCCTCTCCCATGTCCTTTATATAGGTTGCCAGCAGAGGGTATGGCCCATAGTAAAGTTGTATCTTCCCATGTCAGCAGAGCTGGATTAAAAGTGGGTCCTTCCACTTAAAATGATTTACTTAAGAAAAAAATCCCTCACAGCTGTACCCAGATGCTTGGGTTTTAGTTAACTTCAGCTGTAGCCAAGTTACCAAACCAAGAATACCCATCACATTTGGGCTCACAGTAACTGAGCCATAAATTCCATNTTAATCCNTAGTTATATATTTTATGGTGGAATTACTGATTCATATATATTTCATAGGCTTTTACTTCTGAAACCTTAATATTTATATATTAAATCTTATCCAACAATTGTGGCATCCCACAGTAATCTTCAGTGAAAAAAAATCCATATATACAAATTATTTATGTTTAAAAACAATGATTCTACATACATCCATATTTAGTAGAGAAACAAGAATACTGAAAGAAATAAATTATGTACAGTTTGAATGGCCCTAGATTTTCTAAAGCTCTCACTGAACATGAGCAAGTTTAGCTATAGAANGATTAATATTGAACCTTAGCTTGAGAGAATTTAAAAATACACTATTTTTGGTATATTACTTTAAAAAGTTACTAATACTGCTAATTATGCATGGTGGCACATTCCTGCATTACTAGCCCTTAAGAGACAGAGGCAAGAGGATCATGAATCCCAGTCAGCCTGGGCTACATAGTGAATTCTAGGTTAACTTGGAATATTCAGTGAGACCCTATCCACCTCCCCCAAAAGTTACCTTTAATTCACTCGAACATTAATTTAGTATTGCAGAAAATTATTAGTTACAAAACTCTTACAGATACTCAAACTCCATTTCTGAGACATTTGCTCATCTTTCTACTGTACGCTAAGATTTGTATGCATCCTGAGTCTACNTGATGGACCTTCATGTTCTCTGCTAGTGTTTCAATTATCTGAAGGATGACCTGCCCACATGACCTGGACAACAGAGATGTGGGGTGATCAAGTGGCTTGCTTGAGTTAGTGTATGTTTGGTCATTTTGGTTGAGGTTTTCTAGACCTTTGACCTCAGACATTTTAAGGTCCTTGCTACTCTATGTTTTGTGAAAGTGATCTCTTTGTGGACAAGTCAGAGCACGTTCATTTTGCTTGATACCTTTAAAAAAGAAATGAAACTCCCAAGCTATTTTGGGCTTATGGAGNATACAATACCTAAATCTGCACTCGACACTCCTCACTTTGTTCCTGTGGTGTCCTGAGCTTTGTCAAACTCGTTCTCTCCTGTGCTCCTATTTCTGCTTTCTGTTTCATCCTCCTCTTCACATTTTAGATGTTATCAAATCAGTGGCTCATGTGTGAGCTCATTCATTATATTCTGCTNACTTTCCATGCCTGAAATGAGCACTGAATATTTTGGCAGCATTACCATAATGTCCCCCTTATGTGCTTAACGATGATAGTACNCATGTTCAAAGACCCCTTGTACTTACTACATGCCACCCTAGAGGCAGGTGTGGAATAGCTTGTTTATCTCTGTATCTGCTGGGATGCAGCACCACTCAGGTCTTCGGTATAATGGGTTGTAGAACAATGTACAGAAATGTGGTCATTTGTAGTGCTGAGAGTCATTGTATAATGTGTACAGGAGCCGGAGTTGGACTTGTATGTGAAATTGTATTTGTGCCGATGAAGTTGNTCTTTTTCCAGTGGTAGTTTTATTTGGGTGAAGAGAGAAATGGGAACTAGTGTATTTCTCCCTCCTCGTGATTCTTAACCACAGTAAATGCTCTTTGAAAAAATGGATAATAATGTTAATTTTCCTAATTTTTGGTTGAATGCATTAATTGATATTATTTAATTTTTGAGACAGAATCTCACTATGCAGCCCTGGCTGGTCTAGAACTCACTCTATAGTCTGGCCTTGGACTCACAGAGATCCACCTGCCTCTGCCTCCTGAATGCTGGGATTAAAGGAGTACACCACCATGCCTGGAAACTGATATTTTGTAGATGTCAGTTTTGGTATGCCTGAGTGTGAACATTATTTTACATTTCAGTAGTTTAGTCTTTTAATGGTAGCTTACTTCTTGATTAAGATTGTTCATCTATTTTAAGGGGATTTGGCCAGTTTAACATAGTGCAAACAAACATTCATCACTGATATTTCTCTGCATGATTGTAATGGGAATTGTCAATGGTTTAATAATTTGAAGAATTTTTGCTTTTGTGTTAGTTAATGAAAGCAAACTTTGTATAAGATTTTTCTGTTGGGTTACTGTGGCTATTATTTTCACAGGAGTGGACTTAGCTCCAGTTCTTGTTAGCACTAGAGGAGGATAATTTTATTACAGCCTTTCCAGTAGGTAGTAAAATAATTGTGCTAGTTAGTAAAGTTTCTCTCTGTTGTGAGAGAAGGCAGTTGAACAGGCTGGATGTGGCTTGCCTATTTCCCCTCTAGACTGTCTGTAAATGAGGACATGTCTCGAGGATTATACATGTGGATCTCATTTGCTGCCAGGCTGGTGCCTAGAAGTACAGATATGCTGCAGTCTCAGCTACGGGATATGGTCCAATTTATTTTCTTACAGAAAAGAAAAAGGGTTTTCAAAAACCACCATAGATCAAGAGGAGGGAATTCTTGCTGCTTTACAGGCATAGTGGACATAGATTAAATTTTTACATATTTATTTTCAGTAAGATTTGGTTTGAGCTTCAAATGTTTCAAGTTGAAAAGGAGGCAAAATTCTAAGTCTGATAATAATGGCTTATTAATATGCATTCTGAAGGTAGGAGTTACTCTTTAGAGAAATGTTCTGTTTCTCTAATAGGTTTGATTAGTGTATTGGCCACTGTTCTATTGTTGTGAGGAGACACCATGACCACAGGAACTCTTTTAAAAAAGCATTTAATTGGGACTTGCTTACAGTTTCAGAAGTTTATCATCATCATCATGGCGGAACATGGCAGCGTGCAGACAGGCATGGTGATGGAGAACTAGCTGAGAGTTCTATATCCAGATCCATAGGCAGGAAGCAGAGAGAGAGAGACGCTGAGCCCATGGAGACCATTGTTATTGGAACAAACACAGTTAGATTATTGTGTAATTGCTATGAGTTTGTTCAATGGTCATGAAGTGAAAGACTCTACATTTCCACGTCAGTAAGTGAGCAATGATTCACTAACATGCTGTAGCAGCATCACCTTTTTCCACAAGGCAGAGTCAGGAGCAATGTCTGTTTATCTAAAATTGGACCTGGGTGCCCAGGCTTCCTTTGACCCTTAAGAGCTGGAGTCTTTGTCCAAGTTACTTCACCTAAGCCCTATATTTTTCTTCTGTAGAATCAGCATAAGGCCTGCTTCCTGTAGCTGTTCCATGGGAAGAAATTCTGTACATGGAAAATGCTTGTAATTGCCTCATATACAACAGACATTGGAAGAATGGTAGCCATTTTATTACCTATCACACTCATATAATTTTTTTTACATTTAAAATTAACAACATTGATGATTGCTATGAAATTTAATGAGAGAATTGTCTGAAGGAAAAGCAAGAAAGTAGGTAGATTTCTTATGTACATCTGAATGAGGACCTATAAAAGACAGCTAGCTAGTTTTGAACTATCTCTTTTTTNGAGAGTTTCTTTCTAAGTAGCCTAGACTGGCTCAGAACTCATGACCCTTGTGCCTCAGTCTCTCTAGTGCTCCAGTTACAGATGTGTGACAGCATGCCCTTTGCACAATTCTACGTAAGCAATTCTCAGTGGAAGACACAGCTCCATAGATGAAGCAGTCCTGCCTCCTCTTCTTGGCTGGTACAGGACTTAACTGTCTTCACATTCCACAGCAGGAGGTTGTGGGGGTTTGGGGTTATAAATCAGTTACCTTTACAGCCCAGACTCATCCTTTTTCAGCAGGATAACCTGCACCATGCTATATTGTTCCACGTGCATTGTGCATTTCTGAAGTGTCCAGAATTCTGTGTGCTCCATGGTCCATAATGTCCTTTGGTAACCATCACTACTTCTCTGTATCATGCATCAACCTAAGTACTAGAGGATCTCCATAGTGGAGTAGCTATGTCTTTTAAAAACAACTGCCTTTGCTCTTTTGCTCTCTACTGTTACCATGTCCTTTTGAAAAACATTTCACAAGAGTTTAGCTCATTTCCTGGGGTTTTAATGTGGATACATTATTATTATTATTATTATTATTATTATTATTATTGTTATTATCATTATTATTATTATTATTATTATTAGTAGTAGTAGCAGTAGTAATAGCATTTGTGATGCTTCCATTTCTCTTTGGCTCTCATGAGTTATCTGCTTTTGCCTTTTGGGTATTTGAAGCCCATATTCTGTGGCCTCATTGTCGAACAGTAGAAGTGATGTAAGAACAATCGAAATGCTGTTTGAGGGGGAGAACAGAGCCATTAAGAGAGTGTGGAGCAGAGATATTGAAAGATTTAGTTATATGTTTAAGAAAATTAAGGAATCACTTATCTGGGACTTCATGCTATTGACCTACATGGTGGTTGATTAATTGATAGAGCTCACAAATGAATAGGTTGACTATATTTGGAAAAAAAATAATGATAGCACCATAATAATGAGGAAGAAAATTGTTATTAATATAATATCTACTTGGTATACATGGGAAAAAAGATGATAAGGCAGAGGAATACTATGTGAAAATTTAGAAACCACTAAGGATGTGTGGAGATACAAAGAAGGGAGTTTGGTAGTTCTATAGACAGAAGAGACTAAAATAAGAGTCAATAGGAAGTGTTGCTGTAATCTGAGTAGAATATTCTTGAGTTTGAGAGGGAAAAATTACTATTATTCCTTCCTCTCTTGTTGAAATAAGATGAGATGCTGTACCACATAGGAGAGTCAAACTGGAATAGAATGAATAGAATGCACAATCACATGTTTGAGAAGGCAGAATGGAAAATGAGTGTTTTCAGATGGTATAGTATAAAAGACAATTACAGTTACTGCATGAGGAGTCTTCAAAGCAAAACTCAGTACTCTTCAAATTCAGAAAACAGAGGTTTTACATAACTGAATTAGTGAGAAATCATGCTGAATGTTCAAAAATAGGGAATTGGATACCTTTCATTATTGAAAACCTTGCTGTACTCAAAGACGATTGTCAACAAATTCTTCCAAGGGAAGATGTGCATGAGATTCTTAAAGATAACAAAATTAACCTTGTTTGGTTAATGAAAATATATGTATGTACTCTCCATATGTACTCTCATAGGAAACACTTTGAAATTGGGTTCACTGAAGGATTTCAAGTTGGTGTTTCTTGAAAACAATAGATATTCCTTTCTCCCTTCCTTCCTTCCTTCCTTCCTTCCTTCCTTCCTTCCTTCCTTCCTTCCTTCCTTCCTTCCTTCCTTCCTTCCTTCCTTCCTTCCTTGTTTACTGAACATCTATGATGCTAGGCAACTTGCAGAGATCTGGATGAGTATTTACAAATAAAACAGACACCCACCACCCTCCTATGGCATTTAAATTCCAGAGGAATATGGAAGTCTTAGCAAGTATAGAAAAGACCTGTAGTTAGATGCCTTGTGCTCAGAAGGAGATGGAGCATAAAGACGAAGTGAGTCAGCACAGGAAGGTGCATGCTGAGTTGCCTGTGCTAGTGGCATGTCTCCTGGGAGGTAATCCTTAACCTGGCTTTTGAAAAAAATGAGGAACCATCTTTTAAACTGCCAGGAGAAGAACGGAAGCAGTGTGAAGATGAAAAGAATACACAGGCAATGCTATAAAATTTTTTGAACTCAAGAGGCCTAGGAATGTGGTTTTGAATAACAATCTTGTAAAATAGAATATGCTAAAGTATGCTTATGAGATTTTAAAACATCTACACATATCATAGAATCTTTAGAACAATCGTTGTGATACTTGTATATATTTTTTTAATTGGGGAAAAACCATAATAAAAGTCAGGAAAAAGAGATTCACACACAGAGCGGCCAGTGGTAGGTGGAGAACTCTGGAATCGGCAAAGTAGTCTTGTTAGATACAGGAAGAGGGATTTTCACAGAGACAGTTGGATGGAAATTTGCAAAGTCAAACATGGAAATATAAAAGTAAGGCCCAACACGTATGCCAGGGAATTTGGGTAAATTGGAAGTGAAGAGACATGAGAAGGTGAAATGGGATTAGGATGCACTGGCACCCCGAACTCATCTGGCACCATCTTTGAAAGTCACATAGTACAGGAGAGAGAACCATACTTACCAATCCTTCCACACCAAACTCACACCATCTCTGCCTCACGCAGCCCTCCTAATGGTTTTGGCCAGTCAGAGTTTGCTTTCTAAATTTTATAGTTTGCAATTAACAATGTATTTCATAATACTGCAAGCAGTAATGGGCAAGACAGTGCAGAGGCTCCTCCATCTTGTATTCTTGCTGAGTCCATTCCAGGTGTTGTGCCCAGGTTAAGACCCTCAAAGAGACCACCAGAGACTCGAGAAATTCAGAATGCAAAAGCAAGGTTTATTGAAAGTGCGCAGTACAAACCGTCAGGGAATTCTCGTCCGCAGCACCCGTCGCAGCGGCGGGGAGGAGAATTGCTCTTTCTTTGTGAGCTTAACTTTTAAAGGCAAAACCCACAAAATTCCTCAAAGAGGAGGGGGATTAGCATGGGTTCATTTTTGACTAGCTTATCTTTGCTTACTCTTAGGAATTTCTACAGTTCCTGAGTTATCTGATCCTTTAGCTAGACCTGTTGTTTGTCACAAGACCTCTTTTATAGACTATTTCCAGCAATGGGACATCCTGTGGTTAATCAGTTGCTTTCAGATGGCCCTCTGGACATCCTGACTTTGTGACTTTGTACTGTTTCAATTCCTGGAGCCTCTGTCAGCATTCCTGGGAAGCTCAAAACTTAAAACTCAGGCCTATTTTTCTTTTTAGTTCAAGTAGAGGCTGTTAGTTTGGTCTTATTTTTGAGTGAGGGTCCTTCACAGGTTCAACTAGAGTCTGATCACCTTGATGGAGAATACAATGGAAAATGACCTAGCTAGGAACAAAGGTCATGTCCTAGCTAACTTAACTTCTATTAACACTGTCTGTTTGTGCAGAACACCTCCGGATGACTGCTTATCTAAGCTTCTGTTAAACTGCTTGCTTCAAACTGCCTATTTCTGTGAAGCTGCTCAGTAGTTATGAGTGAGATGCCAGGACATGGTTTCTGCTTTCAAAAGCCTGTCTTCTGGACACTCAGGACCACACCTAGGTCTCGGAACACTTGGGTGTGGTTTTAGCGGGCTGGAATAAAGACTCTCCATTGGCTATACACTGTGTCTGAGAGGTCATCTCTGGTGGGCCACCCATAATGATAATAATAGTTGATGGTTTTAACTTGCCTCCTTGTTTTTTCTTGCTATCATTATATAGCTCAGGTAGGCCTTAGACTGGCAACCCTCCTGCCTCTAACTCTGGGGTGCTCTCCTACCGTGATCCACCACTTGTTTATTTTCTAATTGCTTTCTGAGCAATACTTTCATTCTTTTCTGTTTTAAAGATCATTTATTATTATTTATTTATTTATTTATTTATTTATTTATTTATTTGTGTGTGTGTGTGTGTGTGTGTGTGTATCTGTGCATGAGTGCTTGTGCACACGTGTGCAGGTGCCTGCAAAGGCCAGAAGAGGGTGTCAGATCCATTGACACTGGAATTACAGACAGCTATAAGTGACCTAATATGATGCTGAGAACTGGACTCACTTTCTGGAAGGGCAGCAAACACTCTTAAATTCTGATCCGTCTCTTCAGCCTCAAGGTTTCTTTCAAATAAAAGTTATACAGTCTTTATACATTTCCCTGGACTCAGAATCATAACTTTACAAACCTGATTTTTGTGAAAATTTATAAAAAATCATAACTTTATAAAAAGAAGAACCATTTAAAAAGTTTTATATATATATATCTTAAGCATTTTGGTTCTTTTGAAATATAAGTGGTTATTCTTTTTTCAATCTTTCATTACAAGCCAAGAATTACTTCTTCAAATATGAGTTTGTTGATTGAAGTACATACTGTCTTCCTTGTATAAAATTGATCCATTATGAATCATACATTTTCAAAATATTGAGCAAAGTGTTAAAAATAGTCTGTAAATAACTTTTTTTAACTGAAAATAAGACCCTCGTATCATGTGACCATTTCTTTAATCCTTTAAAAACTGCTACACCCAAGCCTGAATCAACTCTAGTGTTCTTCAGGGACTTGATTTTATTGTAACTTTCTGTAAGCATTTTGCTGAGATTAAAAAAAAAAGATTTATCATTATATTTAATTATGTGTGTATGTGTATATCTGTGAGTGGATATGTGCATGTGAGTACAGGTTCCTGCAGAGTTTAAAAGAAGATATCAGATCTCCTGGAGCTGGAGTCACAAGCAGTTATGACCCATCAGACTTGCTGGAAACCAAACTCAGGTCCTCTGCAAAAGTAATATGCACTCTTAACTACTGATCTCGCCAGCCCCAGCTTATATCTTTATAGAAACAATTGTCATTTTGTCCTCATCCTCCTTGGGTTAGAGAATGCTTAACTAATTGCATAAAATAATATAGGCATACCTGGCATTAATAGCTTGCAAGCAAACAAAATATAATGAGAAACTGGTGCAATCCCTGCCATTGAGCAGGGTGTGTGTGCATTGGTCACAAGGGTCACCATACCATGAGCATTAGGTAACATATAAGTCAGCATACCTGTCCTTGGTCAATATGCCTCCTGGAGGGACTGGAGTACATCAGTCAACTTAGGCCTGGCAGTGTGAGTGGAAGGGCTTCTCCCAGATTAATGTTCTATGTTCATTATGTTATTTCAGGATCATCTTAGATGGTGGATTGTGAAATAACTGTTGCAGTAAAGAATGGCAAGCAAAAAACCTTCTTTCTGTGAAGTAAGAAAAACATGGAAACTAGGAAGTAAGAGGTACAGAGCGTCACAGATATCTGACTGATACTTGTTGACTAGGACACAGCTTTCTTTGAAGACTGGTGATAAATTTAATACAGCCTTAGGATCCATCTATGATGGAGATGCTCTTTTTCTGGGACTTCTTGGTAACTTAGGGACAGACATTGTCTTTTTGAGATGGAGAGGGTTGGGGGCTGCCAACATGCTTGTGGACCTAGCCTAGCCAGACATTGGGAAGGCAAGGCAGTCTTCTTTATATTTTCTTGAAAAGGCCGAGGAAGTTTTGTCCATTGTTGTGGCATAAAGAGGCAAGAACTGCCATTGTTGAGAAATAGTTTGACCTAGAAAACAGCACCATGATTTTAGCTCCTGCACACACGTGACACAACATAAATTTTTGTGTCTCATGTGGCAATCATTCTCAGAGTGTGGTCTGAGGAGACCAGTGAGAGGGCTCAAGGGACTCTATCACAGATCAATTAGGTGAGGACTATTTTACTGATGTCAGTAAGATGTCTTCTGTCTTCTCCATTCATACTTTCTTATGGGTATACAGTGGAGTTTCCTAGAAGCTAAGTGGTAATGCAACAGTGATTTCAGGAACAGACACCATGGCAGGATAGGAAAGCAGGAAGAATCTTGGATATATGAGAAGAAATAGTAACTCCCTCATCCTGGAATCCAGTTAGCCTCTCTTGCCAGCAGAGAAGCCAGAATTTCAGCACAATTGATAGTTACCTAAGGTTCTTCTCCTTTCTCTGGCATAAACGTGCAGTTTTCTAGGAATCTCTCCACAAACCCCATTTACAAGGAAAGGACATGCACTAAACCCCTGTGCACTCCCAGTAGCCTCTGATTTTACCTCATCAGATTTTAACTCCACCTTATGAAAAGGAGGAGGGATAGTTTTCTCAGCAATCTTATGAGACATAACTGGAGGGCCTCCCANATGGAATCTCTGTTAATACTAAGACAATCAACTGCTTTCTCTATGGAGAAGAAGCCCATATCCACACTTGGGTCTTTTTGTGACTTTTTTTTTAGATGCCCACCCACACATGAGTCTTGCTTTCTTCTGAGCACCTTTTTCTTAACTTTTGTGCTTCAGCTATTATTAAAATATTTTTCATAAAATTCTCAAATTCTGATTAGTAAATTGGCTAGTGTCTTAGTCAGGGTTTCTATTGCTGTGATGAAACACCGTGACCAAAAATCAAGTTGGGGAAGAAAGGGTTATATATATTCGTCTTATATTTGCACATTGTAGTCCATCAATGAAGGAAGTCAGGACAGGAACTCAAACAGGGCAGGAACCTGGAAGCAGGAGCTGATGCAGAAGCCATGGAGGGGAGCTTCTTACTTGCTTGTTCGACATTGCTTTCTCAGCCTTCTTTCTTATAGATCCTAGGACCACCAGCTCAGGGATGGCACCACCCACAATGGGCTGGACCTCCCCCATCAGTCACTAATTAAGAAAATGCCTTACTACAAGCTTGCCTACAGCCTGATCTTATGGAGACATTTTCTTAATTAAGGTTCCCTCCTCTCAGATGACTTTAGCTTGTGTCAAGTTGACATAGCCAGCACAGCTAGTTAAAATTCTTTTCAGTATGGAAGCCATCAACTGATGTTTGGCCTAAGCTGAGGTCCCAAAACCTCTAGAGGAATTCCTGAGGGTGACGTTATGTAGCTGTGTTTTTATGCCCTCACTGCTGAACAGGATAATCAGATGGCCTCTATTAAGCTGAACATTAAAAGGATATGAAAAAATATAAAATACTGCTACTTCTTACAATTTTTTTCTTTTGGTAAATATAATTAATTTTCATAAATTTTCTATTTATGGTAATGTAATGACTTAATTTTTTAATTAAACAATTGTAAGGAATTTATTTTATGAATATGTGTATTTTGCCTGCATGTATGTTTGTGTACATTTTGCACACAGTGCATGAAGAAGTCAGAAGAGAGTGTTAGGTCCTCTGGAATTGGAGTTACAGATAATTGTTAGCCAATATGTTAGTGCTGAGAATTGAACCTGGGTCCTCTTGAAGAGCAGTCAATGCCCTTAACCTCTGAACCATTTCCCCAACCCCTGAATTTTTTTATTTATTAATCAATTCCATGATATTTTTCTGTTTTTATTTAAAATGCAGTTAAATGTTGATGAATATCCACATTAACAAATAGCTTTTGGGGGTTCTTGGTCATTTAAAATGTATAAAGAGTCCTAGGGACCAAAAGACTTGAGCATCAATGATGAAGAAGTGAGTATGGACTGAACACTAGGAACAGTGCATTCTCAAGCTATACAGTGTCTCCCATCCAAGTACTAACCAGATTTGACTCTGCTTAGCTGCCGAAATCAGGTGAGTTTGAGTTTATATGGCCCAAGTCAAGGAGATTTTTCTAACATTTAACATTTTACAGATTATATTATTATTGACAGTTTATTTCAAACATAATGGGAATAAATAAGTCCTAAAAACACTTAGTAGCCTGCCTCCAACATTATGATCAAAACTATGTACCATGCTGAGTAATTGACAAAAGAAAGAAGCAGGCTAATCTGTCTAGAGCATCCTAACACATCTATGTGACAGCAGCCAGTCGGATGAGTGGGGGAAAACTTTTTGTAAGCAGGAACTTTGAAACTTAAAATTATTAAAAATTTTTCATTATCAAACATGAGAAATTATTCTGGAATTGCAATCTAGCTGCCTATCTCCCTCAGCATAGGCTGCTATAAAATAATAATGTACACAGAGTGGGTAGCTTATCAATTGGTGTCACATAGTTCTACAAGTACAAATTGGAGATTTCTCTGTGTCACAGGCTACCAGCCTTGCACTGTTTCCTCAACCAGTGACAGACCTATGGCTTAAAGGTTAAGCTGCATCTTGGACGCCAGCTACTGCTCATATTTCTTTTCTTACGTGCCACTAACCCATGGGAGGCCCTCCCTCCATGACCTTATTACAGTCCACAAGTCCTTACCTCCTTTCAATGTGCATGTTTGTGGGGAGGGACACTTGCATTCCATCAGTAGGCACTAAATGGACTATTTTGGTTAATTTCCTTTATTAATATTTTCTTGTATGCTGCCAATTATGATGCATTGTTTTAAATGATATGAGAAACAAGTCACTGGTCAAATGCTAGGACAATGTATGAATCATTGAAAAAGTACTTGGGTTTAAATAACTGAGTGCTCACATGTGGATGGAACCCATCATCAACCTCCTTCATCCACAGCTCAGGGAACTTGGAGGAAGAGGAGGCAGGAAGCATGTGGGAGCCCGCATGAGGGAAGAGCTGTGAAATGCTGACTTTGGGACATGACATGGCCATCGCATGCATCAACTCCCAGCAGCTCTGATTACCCACAAAAGAACTGAACAAAATGAAGCTTGTCAAAAGTCCAGCATGGATAGGAGAGAGGCTCGCTCCTACAGCCCCATCCCTAGAGGAAGAGTTCCTGGCAGTTGTTGGTTCCTGAAGAAGGAGTTGTTATGCCCAGATCATGAGGACCCCCAAAAGACCACCACCAAGACCGAATCCCATATGTAAAGCAAAGATCCTTTATTTCAAGCTTCAGGCTTGGTCTCTCTGTCTGTCCGATGCAGTGGTGAGAGCAGAGAGCCCTGAGCCCAGGTGGGGTAGGGTTTTTATCATAGTAGAGGTTGGGGTGAGGGGATTTCTAGGGTTTAGGGCCCTGGTTGACTGACATTTGTCTAGGGGAATCTACAAAAGATAAATAGGTATGTGCTAGGCTCAGGGACATCTGGAGATCTTATCTAATCTTATCTAATGGTTGGAATATTTGGGATGTCAGGTACTTCTCTTTAGATGCTGGTCCATCCCTGGGGGGATCCCTGCATGTGTTAGCTTATCGCTTTTCCTGGATCCGGGTGTTGCCTGTCAGTAAACCTGTCATAGCATCTGTGTCTAGGCCCCTAAGCCTGTCATGGCAGCTGTGTAGTCAAGCTGTTTTTGGCCTCCCACAGGGGTCCTTCTCCTTTGAGGACATGGCTAGTAAGTTGCTCATGCCACAGTGGATGGCCCCACACCCATGTGCAATGGGCAGCATGAATTGGGCTCAGGATGCTATTAATAACAATCAAATAAAGAGGACATGAAGTTAGGAGAGTGAATGGGCTCGTAAGGTAGTAGTGAATGGAGAGGGCCAATATAAATTGTATAATGTATGAAGCTGTCAAAGAATAAAAAATATATTTTAAAGATACTTGGATTCCCTGAATAGTGGGAGGGTTTTTTTATGTAGACCGAAGATGTGCTTAGCCACAGCCTTTCAGCAGAGTGCATTGCATGTCATGATTCATCTTGTGATATATTCCAGTGGTATCATTAAGGTTCAGGAGCTGCTGGCAAGGCGGGTTCTTGGAATAACATTTCATTAATTGCCCTCCTAGTTTTCAATCAGCAACTAACCCCTAATTATCCCGAAAGTTCATCCTTGAACATGCATGCCTTAAAATAACATTTATCATTTTTTTCACATAGAAAGGAATAGATGTTCATGTTTGAAATTATATTGAATACTAAGCAGCAAAAAGAATGAAATTCAAGTCACAGGTGAGCCTTTCCTCAAGATCACTCTTTTCAGATTTTGATGTATATCCTTCCAGTCCCTTTGATGTGTAAATATATGCACACATTCTTTCCCTACAGTGTGCATACTGTGAATGTATGCACACATTCTTTTCCTATAGAGTGCACACTGTTTTGTGAGTTCTTCTTTTCAACAGTATTTCCCGGGACATTTCTTTCAAGTATACATTTTGATTAGTGTTCATAGTATTTGAAGTTCTCCAAATACATTCCTTGCCGTTTCCTTAGCTATGAGTCTACCTGCTTGTCTGCATCAACATCTATTCTGTTTACTTAGACCCGACTTTAAATGAAATAAATATGGGCTAAAGGCTAAAAATGTGAAAGATTAACAATGNAGAGACTGCTGGGGGGCTCCTGTGGGCTGGAAACACAGGGGTTATAATATGACTGAACCTGTATACCTTGCCTGATCTTTTGGTCTCAGGGAGGACAGGCTGACCTTTTTCAGGAATCATTGTTTTAGAGTGAAGATTCATTTAAATGGTGGGGATGACTGTTATGATATATTGCACAGGGGACTACGAGGATATCCCGAGTGTGCAGGGAAACATACTGGCATGCTGAGCAGATGCAGTGGCAGGCTGACAGGTGACCCACGCTATGTGGGCATGGCAGTGGGGTGGTGGCAGACAGTCATTCACAACCCAGATGCTGCATCTGCATGGAAATGGTTTATTATAATAGAGACATGAAGAGAAGATAGGAAAGAGGGAGAGAGAAAGAGAGGAAGGGAGAGGGGAGTAGAGGGTGCACACCTCATGGGAGGAAAAGCAGAGGAGAGAGAGGAAGGGGAGAGGTTTTTCCTTAAAATAAGGCTTTTATGTCAGGACACAGGGCAGCACCAAGGAGTGGGTCAGAATACTGACATTGGTTTCCAAGGGGCAGGTCAAAATACTAACATTGGTTTCCAAGGGGCAGGTCAGAATACTAACATTTCTCTGTTTTGATTATTATAAGAAGGTGAGTTATGGATAGCAAGTGGGGGAATAAGGGTGCTGAATTCCTGAGACTGCTTCAAGCTGACAAGGGGCAAAGTGGGGAGGGGGAAACCAGGAGTCATGCACAGCAGGAGGTGTGAGTGAAGAAGCATAGTTGGCTGTCATCGTGGAGATCTCAGACGTGAAGACCTCAGGCGTCTCTTCTTTGAGGTTGCTAGGAGAAAAAATAGATTGTTTCCATTGGCCTTGTGAGCTGGGCTAGCCATGGGAAGAGTAATAACTGCCAGAAAGAATGGAACAGAGAAGTGCCCTGGTTATACAGAAGAGGCAAGGGTAAGTGAGTGAGACAGGAGAGCGAATGTGCCCTTTATTAGGACACCTTAGAAAACCAGGTTCCAGTTGCTGGGCAGNTGCCTGCCTGAGCCTGGAGAGGTGGTACCAGCAGTGAATTTAAGGACGTGTTCTTCAGGATTATAGGAGCCATCATATCTGTCATTTCTCTGGAGGTGGGGGGTGCATCTATTCCAGTTGGTGTCCTCAGAGTTGATGCCAGCTGGCGCAGGGGCTGGCATATCTGGAGAGTCCCTTGGCCCAGGCAGGAGGAGGGAAACTGCAAAATATGCTAAAAAATGGGTGAGGTCAAAATGGGCTCTGGAAATTGCTAGTTTTCATCAGACCAGATTGATACAGTAGCAGAACTTTTCCCAGGAGCCTGTAGGTGTCTATAGGACAGCTGGAATAGATTTTTTTTATCATAGCAAGATGGTTAAAAATCCATTTAAAGACTCTTAAGAACTCTTTGTAGTCAATCTTTTGTCAGTTTATCAAAGCTGCATTTACCAATATTAAAACTTTGAACCTCTGGAGATGTATCTGAAACCAGTCTATCCTGTACCATGAGGTCTATGAATGAGGCACATCTGTCTGTAATTTTAACAGGAAACTTATTAATGAGCTATCAAGGTGCTTATAATCCTGGGATTGGGGCTGTTAAATTGATACACCCTAGTCATCAAACATCATCAGATCTGAGAATTTAAGAAGTGAGATAGCTTTCCAGCTACCTAGGCAGCAATCCCAAGTCTCTCTGTGGTTGTTGGGAGACAGAAGCCCCAAAGGCAGCACTTGTTTACCTCATAAGCCCGGAAGATCTGACAGATTTTTTTTCTGTGAAGTAGAAATCTGGGGAGGTCATCCTACCTGTCTTGGCAGAGAGGACACTCAATTCCTGTTGTTCCTCTTATTCACAGTCTGGACAGGATCTCAGTTTTTCACTGCATGGCCAGCCTTGCCATGAGCTTCTAGATAGAAGTTCTTCTGTGGCCATCCATCTTCTTGGAGGAGATACAGGATGCTGCCAGGACCTGACATATCTCTCTATCATCAAAAGTTTTTGTATTAAATGCCATATTCTCAGATCTCTACAGGTGTTTGAGGACTAGGGGAATAAAATCTGTTAAATGTATAAATTAAATTAATGTTGAGAGCATATATAAATTAAATCTAAACATACAGGTTTCCAAGTTGGTCACAGCCCAATAAAGTCAGCAAGGACAGGGAGGCCCTCATTCTTAAGCCTGAATAGATCCTGAGCAAGGAGAGACGTTCTCTAAGCCATTGGCAGTGATATCTGAATCTACCACCATTTTTAATACCCTGTAGCTGTNGTTCTGATCTCCGAGTACAGCCAGACTACAATCCTGAATGACTTATATAGAAATAATTATTTCTTAATTAATTTGAGAAGGCAAAGAAGAGTGACAGGGGAAAGATCCCAAGGCTGAAAANAGGAGAAAAGGAGCTTGTGAGTCAGGGTACGGCCCAACTCTGAGAAAAGGACCCTCTGAGAAAAGAAAAAAGACTGTCTTGGTGGACTCTGTGCCAGGGTTTCCATCCTTAACCTAGCCCTCCAGCCTATCCTGGGAACAGGGAGCACAGGACAACATATTCTCCACAGCTGCTTCAAGCTGAAACAGGGCTCAGGTGGTCAGGAGGACTCTGGCTAGTTAAAGGTAAGGAGGGAACCCAGGCATGTGGTCATCTGACCTGGCTGTAGGGGCAGGGAACAATTATGTGTTGGCCGGACTGGTCCACATCACATAGACAAGAGTCTCTGCTGGCATCCACAGCAGGGAAAGTGCTATAGGCTGTGGTCCACAACTGCTGCTTCAGTGTTTCTGCAGCCTGCTGTAATATAGATTAAAGATGAGAGTTAAATTTTATGAATTTATTTGGAGCCATTTGGCCCATGGTGTTAGTGACTGGGGAAGGGAAACCAGGAGGGAGAGAAAGACCATCCTTAGGAGTAGACGGGTGAGGAAACTCACTTATCTGGAGCTTGTTTGACCTCTGTGAAGTAGATCCAATGGCTTCTTTTGATCCTCTGAGGCTTATATGAATTTTTATTTTATAAAAGGAAATAAAAGTTTTAGATAAATTAGTATTATCAATCAGTACTGAAATCCATATCATAGAAGAGCAGACAATGGGTTTCTGCAAAACAGCAGANGTAGACTCATACCCCTGAGTTCTAGCAGAATTACAGATTTGTGTTAAAAAGTATGTATACTAGTATTTATATTCTGAATCATTTCCTAAAAACTGCTCCTAANGAAAGGTNCAAGATCCCTCAAATGCCTTCTTGCAATATCAAAAATAAAGTACATNGCATTTTAAAAAGATTTAAAATCTCTTAAGCATTACTATTGCTATATTATCCCTGCATAGGAGCATGCCGCCCCTGCCTACAACTGAGTCAGGCAATGAAATAGGCTGGCAAGTTGGCTATATCACCAGTATGTGGGGAGGATGGGTCTCTGGGCCCCGCCTACTCGAGCCTGAGAGTGGCCGCTGAGGAATGCCAGGCCAAGACTGGAGGACTTTTCTCAGCCCATAAAACAATGCATGGCATGAGGCAATTTCCTGACCTCTCCCCGATACAGACGGCCTGAGCACCGGGTGCCCCACCCATTCTCGAACCATGGACAAGGAGTGACTTTTTGCTGCCCTTNGTAAAGATGGTGGTGAGGCCATATGACCCGTCTGTTTTGACCTTATTTAAGATGGTGGGCTTGACCACATGATTGCCCTTATTTAAGATGGCTCTGCCTGACCACATGATCATCCTTATCAAATATGCTTCTGACCATGTGCTCATGTGGGGTTTTCTTCTTCCAAAAATAAACTGAACAGGTAAGGAATAGATAAATTGAAGCATTTAAAAGTCAGTCAGAAGGAAATATAGTTGGCCATATCAATCTCATATATTTCCATTTACACAAAGGAAATAGACTGTGAAAGAAAGACGGAGAAAAGTTTTTCTGGGAAATTTTTATGGTTAATGCATTGGAGCTTGGAGGCAGTGCTGTGGAGGGGACAAGGAAACAGAGTAGCAGTGCAGCCAGGTGGGAGAGAGGGACCCCCGGGCTGCAGCATGNTGTGAGCAGCCACAGAGGAATGAACCGAAGCCATGGGTCTGGGNNATTTCCCATGGTGAGGTATAAGACACAGCAGACTGACCTTTAGCATCCCAGAGGGTGAGCGAGGACCAANGACAATGATGCAAGATAGCCAATGGACCATCATAACAAAGGCTATGGGCCGTGGAATTGAGTGGGCACAGGCTGTCTCCATGTGCTATCGCATAGGGACAGGGGCCGAAGGGCTTAAAGCCCGAAAGACACGTGGTGCTGGCACCATGATCAAGAGACGAGTGAATCCTCAGTTGTGAGAAAATGGCCAAAAGGGAGGCTTACTGAAAGGGAAGGGGCTTACCGATTATGTCAGTGTTGGATGGAGTGTTGAAGGTTCCAAGGTTCCTAGCATGTCTCAGACTGCTGGCAGGCAGGAGAAATGTGCCAAGTGGACCTCTGCTGAGTCACTAGCACCAACGTTATGATATATTGCCTGGGGGACCCTGAGGATATCCCACGTGTGCAGGAAAACATGCTGGCATGCTGGGCAGGTGCAGCAGTGGGCTGGTGGATGACCCATGTCATATGGGATGGTGGTGGACAGTCATTCATGACCCAGACACTGCATCCGTGTGGCAATGGTTATTATAATACAGAGATGAAGAGAAGATAGGAAAGATGGAGAGAAAGAGAGAGGGAAGAGGGAGGGGCGTGCCAAGGATGCACACCTCATGTGAGGAAAAATGGAAGAGAGAGAGGAAGGGGAAGGGTTTTTCCTTAAAATGAGGCTTTTACTTCAGGGTGGCCCAAAGGGGCAGGTTAGAATACTAACAATGACCACAGAAGGCTGACTGAGGGCTGGGAAACAAGGGCTGTCCAGACTTCTTGTCAACCTTTGCTTCTGTGTCTACATGGACAGAGAGAAGTTAAACCCACAATATGCAGCAAACTTAAGGATTTAAGGACCAGCTGTGTTTCAGAGGCAGAGCCAGCCCTCCTCCTCACTGCTCCCTTCCTAGAGTCAGCCATGCNGAGGTAATGGTTGATTCAGGCCACTTGAAATTCAGGATGCACTGTTGGGGATCGCAAGGAAACAGACCATTTGGAAAAGCTGTTCTTTGCTAAAATCATTGTGAGCAGCACTTGACAGCATCAAAACTCACATGGAGAAGAAACA
>LZPO01055217.1:142664-154389 GCA_001675575.1 Neotoma lepida
GAGATGTTCCCAAGGCATGTGCTCTTGGTTGGTCAGTTGGGAGGAGCTGTTCTATACTGGCCACTGACCTTTTTGTGATGAAAGAGTCAGTCTCTGACGGTCTGAGTCCTTCCCCCTATCCCCTCCCTTCTCACAGAATCTCATAAATGCTTGGTTATTAAAATAGGGCCTTGCTGAGAAAGTAAGCACCCAGTCTATGAAAGAAATGTTCTGTGTATTTTTTTTTTTTCAGAAGAAAAGTGTTGGGAACAAGGAAAGGTTTCTGGTAAAGAATGGAATCTACATCTGGATATAGACATGTCATTGTCTCCTCCCTTAATTGTGAATCCAGCCAGGCCAGTCAATCACTTGGCCAAGGATCTACCCTTCAGGAAGGCCAGACTGTCACCAGGAAGACTCATCTCAAGCCCTGATAAATGATAGNCAGAATAATTATTCCTTCAATGAGATACTGCANTCAGAATTCCTGCCCACCTCTGAGTGGCTACTTGTCCACATGTGCTAGACCCCTATGCTGGTTAAACAGGAGTTGTTTTCTTGTTTTCTTTTTCTTTTCTATTCTCTTCTGGTTTACAGCTTGCCTGTCTGGTGTTTTTCTTTTAAACACTAATAAAATTGTCCTCTAGCTTCCACGTGAGTATGTTCTTAAATTATTTTTCATCATGAGATGAAGAACCCGATGAAGGGACCCTAGCATATCTGATATCAAAAAGGGAGAGAATTCACATTTGTTAAGAACCAATTGATAATCCCAGAATTCAAGAGACTGAGTTAGAAGGATCCTGTGTTAGAGGCTACCCTGGCTACAGGATGAGAATGTTTCAAACAGAACAAACCCAGATATAACAGTTAGTATATATTCCATCTTATAGAGGAGTTACTTGGGGTTAGAGAGGGTCAGAGAAGCAAGACNGAAACTGGGATTTAATTACNTCAAACCACTTCATTCTAACACTTTAGGACAAAGAAAGGNAAGGAGGTGAAGGATGCTGAATTGAAGGTGAGAGGCAAGAGGAAAAGAAATCTGTTTTATGGTATTTGTTAGAGTTGANACCTGTATTTATAGTTGGTTGCAACATAGTATATAATGCAAAATTACAAAGATGTGATTTCAATGTAAAGACCTGATCATCTGTTGGCTAGTTAATACTAAAGCTCTGCCTATTGCTCATGGAGCCACATTCTTTGCAGTACTAAAAGTATTATATGATAATTCATTCCAGTATTTATCCACCACTATCTACCTACCCACCAATCATCTATTTATCTATCCATTTTTGCTCATACCTATATCTAGTATATACAGATATACAAGCATTAGCATACACTCCAAAAGGCCATTTTTCCCCCAGGGGGAATCTTCAGGTTTTAATATTATCTAAAACTAACACAATATTTTCTGTCTATAAATACATTTTCCATTGGTGAATAACTTAAAAATGTGATGAAAATAGAACTCACTCAAATACAATGAATTGGCAGATACAATACTTTGCATTTTATGATTTTTCTACCTTCTAAGCTCCATGTATCCATAAACCCTTTTTGTTTTGAGATGATTATAGATACTCCAAAAATTGATGTTACAAAAATAGCATGGAGGGCTGAAGAGATGGCTCAGAGGTTAAGAGTGCTGGCTGCTCTTCTAGAGGTCCTGAGTTCAATTCCCAGCAACCACATGGTGGCTCACATCCATCTATAAATGAGATCTGGTGACCTTTTCTTGTGTGCAGGCATATATGCAGGCAGAACACTGTATACATAGTAAATAAATCTTTAAAAAAATAAAATGTCGCTGGGCGGTGGTGGCTCACGCCTTTAATCCCAGCACTCGGGAGGCAGAAGCAGGTGGATTGCTGTGAGTTCGAGGCCAGCCTGGGCTACCGAGTGAGTGCCAGGAAAGGCGCCAAAGCTACACAGAGAAACCCTGTCTCGAAAAATCAAAAAAAAAAATATATCATGGAGTGTCCTGTGTGTACTTCACCAAGTTACAGTGAATAGTTACATTTTATATAACTACAGCACAGTACCAGAGGCCAAGAAGTTAGTTAGCACTGGTACAATGTGTATATATAATATAGTGCCACTTACCTCATGTATTTATGGAATGATCACAATACAATTATATATTGCCTTAGTTTTCTTTCCAGTTGCTGTGATAAAATTCCATCACACATACACCNAAAAAAATCACCTTTAAGGGAGAAAGAGTTTGTTTGGCTTACAATTCGAAGTTACAGCTTGTCANTGAAGGGAAGTTAAAGCCACAGGAACTTGAAGCAGCTAGTCATGCTCACAGTCAAGTCATACCTGCCTGCCATTTCTCAGCTTATTTTCTCATTTTAAAAACCAGTTTTGTCTTCCCACCGAATAATATCATCAAAATAATCTCCTGCAGACAAGCCCGAGGGCCAACCTACTCTAGACAGCCCCTCTTGGAGACTCTTTTCCTGGGTGATTCTAGATTGTGTCAAGTTGACACTTAAAACTAAACATCACATTTATGTATGCTTAAGAAGTTGATGTTAGGGGATAGAGAGACCAGTGGCTTAGAGCTAACACTACAGTTGCACAGGACCTGAATTCATTTCCTAGCACAGACATTGGTGGCTTATACCNACCTGGTCTAGGCTCTCTTCTGGCTTCCTCAGAAACACACACTCAAATGTACATATCTACACAGACGTAAATACACACATACGTATAATTAAAAACTAAAATAAATCTGTAAAAATCCAGATCATACTGTATCGTTTGCTTTATATTTTTTTCTTTAACCTTTAAAACGTACTTTAGGGAGAACATTTCATTGTCTCTCCTATAATGCAGTCATTATGTTCCATATGTAGACATTGACTTTTGTATGCACATCTTAGATGATTGCCTTCGAAGAACTGGAATTGGGTGGCTAATGGCTATGGATGCTTTAAAGACACTTGCAGGGTACCACCCAGTCACTTCCTGGGATTCATCACTTTATANTTCAATGACCCAAAGTAAATGATGACTGTTGTTAATNGGTGTTCTGGTCAATATGAGAACTTGTGCTAAATTAGCACCTCCCTGACTGGTGAATTNTGTTTAAACTGAGTATATTCAANTTAATGAGTTAACTACCTCTTAGGTGTATTGAAAACTTCTGTATCCTTTTAATTCTTTCTTCCTTAATTTCAGTCAAATTTTTGCATGGAGAATTTTTCTTTCCTTTATTCATCTTGAAGTAGCTTTTGAGTGTGGAAGATCTTATCTTACTGTTCTCTATGTATGGTTCTTTTCATCTGCCTCAGCTTTATGTTGCAGTTTTAATTTTGTTTATAATGATTTTGCTGCATAGAAGTTCAGAATTTTTGTGTTATCAAATCTCTCAATCTTATGAAAGTAGTTTTTGCCTTTGGAGAATCCTTTTCCATACTGAAATGATTAAATTGTATTCCCATTTTCTNCTTATANGNTATCGTTTTTTCTGTATTAAACTCTTTAAGCCATCTGCTATCTATTTTATTATATATTACTTTATAAGTGTCTAATTTAATTTTTCCAAATTTTTAATCTATCTCAAAGGCAGCTATCAGAAACAAATCCTTTTCATTGATCTGAAATGACTCATTTATTGTATATTAAAGTCATGTGTACACTGCATCCAGAGTAGAGAATGGATTTGGACTAGTCTCTATATCAGTTCATCACTTGCTCCTTCTCCCATTTGCTCATCTCCAAAACATTTAGCACNCACTGCGTGCTTTATTATCATTTGTTATACAGGGATCAAAGCCAGGGCCTCTGTGTGCTAGGCAAGTGCCCTCCCACTGAGCAGCTCTCTATCCCTCATGTGTTTTAGATGCAGTGGATAGGGTAATTAATGCAGAAAGNCAAAAGAGGCCTTTCAGTCGTCAAGGGACAAGTTGGAGATGAGAAGGCTGTGGCAAATATGTGGTAAAAATATATGTGGTAAAAATGTTACAAAGTATTCTGTGTAAAGATTNTTTTCTGAGTGGGGCTTAAATGATTAAGCGGGATTTTAACCTTGGTCCCAGTTTTAGAGNAACCTAACGAAGGTTGTATAATGAAACCAAGAGTTCATCCAACTGCAGATATGAGACATGCAGGCATCAAACCTGTTACGGCTTGTATATGTAGTGGCTCTATTAGCTCGTGATGTGAATCCTGGGTCCCCAGGTGATATTATTTTGGTGTGTTCTGGAAACTTGAAAGGTGAGGCCAAGCTGGTAAATTCATGTTNTTTNCTTCTTTCCCTGNAGGTCAGTTTACTGCAGGATTCTAGTATTANCCATGTGGTCCATGGCAGGCTCTATGCTGATGTAGAACTTTCCTGCAGGCCAGACTTGGGACCCTGAGATGCCCAAGGAGATGATTCTCTCTTTCTGTCACCAGCCTGGAGGATCATATGTTACAACCCAAATGTGTTAATAGGAATAAAACAAAGATAAAAGTAGCCTGTCCCCTAACTGAGGAGCTGTAGGCTGGGGTACATGTAGGATGGATGCTGGGGTAGGGAGAGTCATTTTTCTACAGGGTGAAGCCACATGTAGGTCTCAAATGCTCCAGTGGATAGTGCCACACCCATGTGCAGATGTGCAACACTAATTAGACTTAGAGGGTAATTAAAAAGGGACATGAATGGCTGGGGGTGGGATGTAGTGGGGGTTCTATGAGGAATTGGAAGGGAGAGCAGAAGGTGACTATGATAAAAAGACATTGTATACATGTATGAATTCTCAAAGAATGAGTTGTATATGTTTATATGTGAGCTGACCTTCAGCCNGCATTCATCTCTTCTGCTCCCTGATGCCCTGACTGTGGATACAATGTGAACAGTTGTCTCATGATCTTATCACCATGCCTTCATGATAGATTGAACCCTTCAATTGTGAAGCCAAACCCTCCCCGTCTTAAACAAAAAAAACAAGAGTGATATATATATATATATATTTTTTTTCCTAAGTGCTAGAGCCTCCCAGCAGAAGTTATGTATCTGCTTTAGATNTATAAAGATTTGTCAGAATCCTAGATGGAAAAGGAACTTTGTGAAGGATCTAATCCCTATGAATCAGCCCTAAAAAATATACATACAAGCAACACTAAATGGAATCAGCATGTTGCATTTATATCTGGATATATATGTGTGTGTGTCTAACAACAACAATTAAAGAATAAGAGGCCAAGAATTTGAAAAGGTGGAAGTAGACATGGGGGAGGCTGGAGGAAGAAGAGGAAAATGATGTAATAATATTTTAATTAAATAATAGGTAAAATAAAATTAAAAAAGTAAATCCTCATGAACTAGTTTTTTCCCCTATGGACACAGTTTAAAAGTTATTTACTTTATAATTCCTTTTGCATCCTCTGTCATGCCAGCTAATGGGATATCTTTCCATTTTCCATTAGGTGTTATTAATTTTTTTCAGCTTTAACATCTGAAAATGCAGATGATGTAGCATGAGAAATGTTTTAAAGACTCATTTTATTTTTATTTGTGTACGTGTATGTGTGAGTGTGAGTGTGTGTGTATATGTGTAAGTGTGTATATGTGTAAGTGTGTATGTGTGAGTATATATATGTGTGAGTGTGTGTGTATGCGTGTGTGTGTATGTGTGTGTGTATGTGTGTGTATGTGTATGTATATGTGTGAGTGTGTGTGTATGTTTGAGTGTATGTGTATGTGTGAGTGTGTGTGTATGTGTGAGTGTGAATGTGCACATGAACGTGCATGTGTTAGAGCCCATGAAGGCCAGAAAAGGATGTTGGAACCCTTGAGTGGAATTACAGATGGTTGTGAGATACCTGATGTGGGTGCTGGGAATTGAACTTGGGTCCTCTGGAAGAACAGCAAGTGCTCTTAACCACTGAGCCATCTCTCCAGCCCTTAGAAATGTTTCTGGCTTGCCCCTCCATNAANTAGCTGGTCCTATGGTCATAAGAATGGGAGAGCCATCCCTGACCNCCACCAGCTGCAACACTCAGGAGAGCAGACCCTGCACATTGCCAGGGCAGCACAATAGAGCCAACCCTGTAAGAACNGGTGTGGGTCAGCCAGCCCCTAAGTTGTGAGCATGGGAGAGCTGGCCCCATTACCCATCTGTCTTGTTGTCCCTCCCTTCTGCNACCCTGCCCATCAATGTCTGGGGTAGGTGGGAGAGCCAANCNTATTAGCATAGGAGTGGGTGAGCCNTCCTTGAAGTTGTAAACATGAGAGAGCTNTTCCCANTTCTCATCTTGCAGACCAACCCTACAGCTGCCCAGNCCCCGACCCAGGGTTATGACTTGGTCTGCTCGAACATCCACCNNNTCTATGACCTGTTGGAGCACGTGAAGGAAGCTGACTCACAGACCCAAAGCTTCAGAATCTCCACAGTCTACACATGGCAACAACAGGATACCCAGGAAGAGTCCTAGTGAGGATCCAGCATCGATGGTGTAGTAGAAACCAGGGGCCTCAAACTAGACCAGTGACTGCAATGAACACTTGTAAGTAAAGATTATGGACAGAGGGGTCTATGGTGTGACTTACTGTGTCATGCTGCAGCCTCCATGTTGAAATTTTTAATTTTTTCCCTTTTTAAATTTTTTTTCTCTTTTTCTCTTAAATTTTGTTTTTTTGGGGGTGGGGATTCAGGGGCAGAGGGTAGATGGGAAGGGACAGAAATGAATGGGATCAAGGTACGTGATGTAAAGACACATAGGATAAAAAATANATGTTTCTGGTTCTTGGAATGGACTCTAGGTAGGGACTTTCTCATTCTAGGAAAACTCTCTACCATGGGACCATACTCTAGCCCTTGGCTTTTTTTTAAACAGGGTCTCCCTGTGTAGCTCAGGTTGGCTTGAGATTTTCTGGCCCTCCTGCCTCAGCCTGCTGAGTGCTGGTATTGTAAGCACGTGCCACCATGTCCAGCTGCACTGGCCCGTAGGAAGACAACCAGAACCCTGTGCACAAATGACGGCTACAGCTGACCAATGATGGCCCAGATCATTTCAAAGGTCAATCCTTTAAAAATTCTTATTTTATTATTATTGTTATTATTATTATTATTATTATTATTATTATTATTATTATTATTATTATTATTGAAGACAGCTTTCTGAGGATGCTTAATTTCCATCTCTAACCATTACCCATCTAAGTGGATAAACCAGTGCCTTTTAGCTTCTTTACCAGTGTGTGTGATCATTCATTTTCTAATTCACCTATTTCCATCACACCAGAAAGAAACCTGGTGCCCAGCAACGGTCACTTCCCATCCTACCTCCAGTCATGGGCAGCCACTAATGTACACTCTGTCTTTATAAATTAGTCTTCTGTGACATTTCATGGGNATGAACTCATGCAGAANNCCCACATTTTCTCAATTACCCTAATATTTGTGAAATCCATCCAGNTTTTAGCACATAGCAGCATCTCGTTGCTTCTTATTGCTGAGCAATGTTCCATTATNTGCCTGTNNTACATTTGCTTACTATTCACTGNTTGCTGNACAACTGAGTTTTATTGCTTCAGNAACATACCCCAAAGAAATTCATGTCCTCGCTCACCAGAATGAAGCTATGAGAACATTAACATCAGCCTCAACCCTGCTTTATTTTTGTTATAATAAGCATGTCAATCACTGCACTTGCCATGTGAGTTCCAGATAAATACAGATACACAGAATGGATATATTTGTATTTAGAAACACTACTGGAGATACTGAGGATCAAAGTGCTTTATGNGCCATGTGAGTTAGCCAAGGTAATTCTGGCCATGCGCAAATGTGTACAGTAAACCTCAGGACTGCTCACATCACACCATGCTTAGGTGTGCCANCTCCACTCCCCACNNCNGCTCACCCCCTTACTAGCACTTCATTTCAGAGATGTNAATGCCTTACTTATGNTCTNCACACAGCATTTGGACCTAAGATCTTATTTAGATGNATTTGAGTANTGCANTGAATATCCCATTTAATAATTAGCTGCNCTGATGATTGAATCGTCATCTTTTATTACANTAANANTACCTGAAACCCACTTCATTAACTTAAAAAATNCAAGATTCTTGCTAAAGATGTCAGCAGAGAAAACAATGGGGAATAAATGCTCATTTTGTGATCTCCAAACCTCTTGTTCCATAGAAGATTATTTTAAAGACAGAGAAATTACTCCATATGCTNTGTGTGTTAAAATGGTAATTTAGGGAATATCTTCATTCTTAAAGCTGTTTTATAAAATCACAAATTGAGCATTAAGGAAAAAACTCATGTGTACATAAGAATTATTTCTCAATATTTGAAACCTGAACTACTAAGACATTCTTTATCTTAATAAGGTAAAATTTCNAAAGTGTTACAAAGCCTGGTTTCACAAATCCATACTTAAGTACAAAATAANCATGGTTATTTGGGGATGGCAGTTTCTGAGACTACATTTCAGAATGTGAGTAAGCAGCACTATGCCTCAGTTGTCTTGGTTTTAAGACTTTGAAAATCAATGTAAAAATAAACTTAGCAATTCTGCTCCTCTCAGAAGGACCCTGTAATCAAGAAAAAAGGAAAATACAAAGATTTGTGTGGGAAGGACAGAAGCAGAAAGGCCAAACACATGTGTAGGTTAACTTGGAGTGGAACTGCTCGGCCATAGAAAGGTCAATTCACTTCTCAGAGTAGCTGACACACTCCTGGGATCNNAGGGCATCCATTGNTCTGCTTTNTTGTGATGGATGCAACTGNTAAGAACATTTGTGCAAGAGCAGCAAAATGGATGCATATGAAATGAAGTCTTAGTCAATGTGGGCTGCTGTAACAAAAATGCCCAGGTCAGATGTCTTTAACAAAGATCCTTTCTTAGAGTTCTGGAAGCTGTAAAGTCCAAGATGAGAATGCCTGCAAGTCAGAGTCTGGTAGGGCCCCATTCCATGGTTCATCTATTATCTCTTAGAAGAGATGAGGGAACTCTTTAGAATGTCTTCTATGGGATCTTTAATCCCATTCATTGGCATTCCAACCTCATGACTTAATCACCTTCCAAAGCCTATGCTAACAAACTGGGGCCTGAATTTTTCACTTACAGAACTGGGAGAGGCACACAGGAATTCAGTCTGTGGTCGGTGGTATAAGTACACAGTGGAACACTACACAGTAATGAAAATGAACTGTGTGATTCTGCAAAGACAGGAATGAATTTCAAAGATATGTTAAGAGACACAAAGTAAAATGTCCTATGTGATGCTAATTGCATAAAATTCAAAATGATAAAATANTGTTAAAAGTCAGGATAGTGATTAATTTAGGGTAAATAATGAGGATTAGGGATTGAAAAGGCAGAAGGAGAATTTCTAAGGATTGGAAGTGCTCTATATTTTCTTTTTTCTTATCATCTATTCATTATATAAAAGAATGGTGCCTTAGGTAGGGTTTCTATTGCTGTGAAGAGACACCATGACCATGGCAACTCTTATAAAGGAAAACATTTAATTGGGTGACTTATAGTTTCAGAGATTTAGTACATTATCATCATGGTGGGACATGCAAGTGTGTAGGCAAACATGGNGNNGGAGAAGGAGCTGNGAGTTCTATATCTTGATCCACAGGCAACAGGAAGCAGTCTGTGACACTGGGTGTATCTTGAGCATAGGAGACCTCAAAGCCCACCCCCACATATACACACTTCCTCCAAGAAGGCCACACCTACTCCAACAAGGCCACACCTCCTAATAGTGCTACTCCCTTTGGGGGCCATTTTCTTTCAAAACACCATAAGTTGATTCCATGATGACATCTTTATATCTATGCATAATGTAGTGTGATCATGTTCACCCTCATTCTCTTCTCTGTCCCTTACCTACCGGTCCTACTCTGCTCTCAAACACCACCCCCACTTTCTACTTTCATGCCTTAGGAATCAATCTAAACTCCACAGGTGAGAGAAAATCTGATATTTTTCTTTGTGAATCTGGTTCATTTTACCTAACATGATGGTCTCTAAATTCACTTATTTTCCCAAGAATGACACAATTTCCTACTTTGTCGTTGCATAAGCCTCCTGGTGATTATACCAGGATTTCTTCTGTTCTAGGTGCTTCCTTGAGCTATATACTTATGATTCTCTCAGCTTCAGGAAGATAATAAAACTTCAGCTCAGATAGCGACTAATTTCATCTTGCTTTTATTTTATTAACTATAATATTGATATAAGCTTAGGTAGAATCATAAAAACAAAATTTATTAAGCATCTCTTTTAATGTTTACACATAAAAATGGGAGTTTCTTTCCTCAGTGGATAACTTTTTTGCCCTTTAATTTTGCAATGTTTCCTTTGCAAGTTTTGGCATTCATTTTTTTCACTTTGTTAACATTCTGCTGTTTCATAACATAGTTTACTAATTCAATTTTATTTACAATGACATTACTTAAAAGTTATTTCAATTGATTATTTATTTTCTCTCTCTCTCTCTCTCTCTCTCTCTCTCTGTGTGTGTGTGTGTGTGTGCACCTGTGTGAAAGCTATTTTGCATGTATGTTTCTGTGTGGGTGTGCATGTGCCACAGCACATATGTGCAGGGCAGAAGACAACTTGTAGAGGTGTTGGCTTTTTCCTACATGATGGTTCTGGACCTTGAACCTAGGTCTTCAGCCAAATGGAAAATGCTTTTACCAACTGCACCATTGTCTTAGTTAAGGTTTCTATAGCTGTGATAAAACACCATGCTGCATGAGGTAGCTCTCAGATGAATTGTGTTTCATCCAGAGCTGTAATATCCCTTCATCTATTTCCCTACCCTATTGTGAAACTGTTTATAATTTTAAAAGCCAATTATGATCCAGTACTCCACACATGAACATGTGCTCTTTATTAAAATACAGAAACACAACAAATAAACCCTCAATATTAAGTTAGGGTTCCATTTGCCCATTGACGGGCCTGCCCATAGCTATCAGCATACGCTTCTGAGGGGTTTTTCAAGGTAGATTAATTGAAGTGGGGACACTGATTCTAACTGTGGGTTGTACCTTTCCATGGGCTAGTGTTCTGGACTGAATGAATAGAAGGGAGAAAGCCAGCTGAGGACAGGTGCTCATCTCTCTCTCATTTCCTGACTGTGGATGCTGTAGGTGTCAGTTTTCATGGCGGCGCTCTTACCCCTAGAGGAAGTCACGAACATGACAAACTCGCAGCAAGAGGTTTATCGAGAAGGGAGAAAGACAGAGAAGACATGCTCAGGCCTGTAAAAAGCACGTAGAAAGAGGGTGGGGTAAGCAGGACCTGCCTTTTAAGGACTGGCCCACGCATGTGCACTTGGGTCAGCCTGGCTACTCCACGCATGCGCAGATTATGTGGTCATGCTATGCACACGAACTATGCAACCACATAGCTCCGGGTTTACTGGGGGGCGAGGTAGGGGGCGAGGGAGGTGCGTGACTATCAGTAGGGCCTGATGCCTCACCTTCCTCCCACCGGGTTATCCTAGCCATGATGGACTGCATCTCCAAACTGGGAGCTAAAGCAACTCCTTTATCCCCTAAACTGCTGCTTGTAAACAATCTCAGCAATTAGGAAGGTAAATAATGGAATCCTAACTTTTCTATACATTGACATAAGTGTAGATGTACCTAGAAGAGATGTGGGATCTTTTTTTTTAAATAATTTAGTTTGTCTACCTGAACAGTATCCTAAAATTCTGTGTGTGTGTGTGTGTGTGTGTGTGTGTGTGTGTATGTGTGTGTGTGTGTAT
>LZPO01055217.1:166301-183835 GCA_001675575.1 Neotoma lepida
AAGAAAGAAAGAAAGAAAGAAAGAAAGAAAGAAAGAAAGAAAGAAAGAAAGAAAGAAAGAAAGAAAGAAAAAGCCCTATGAGTAAATGCTCTGATGAGGCTGTCAAGAAATTCTAATGGGTTTTACTGCAGACATTTGAAATAGTCTCTGGTCTGGAGTCTCCTGGTTCTCTGCCTAGGGCTTGTAGTTCTAATAACCCTTGCCTTTAAGTCTCCCTCACATGCTTTTCTAGGCACAGCCAAGGACTTCTTTCTTCACTCTAGACCAGACTGTTATACAAATATACCCACTGATTAACTTTTGAGGTCACTTTGTACCACTGGAAGGGCACACCAACTGCAACACCAGATGACCCCACTCAGCTTGAAAAAGCCACTTATGGAGGCTTTCTGTTTGTAGTTGCTGATCAACTTTTGTTAGTGGCGAAGCAAAGCCCCAGGATTTGAGGACTGCACCTCCCCTAGAAGCAATGTCCATAGAATGTGGGGGGTGTTATATCCACACTCAAAACCCATGGAGGAGACCTCTGATTACCTTGTCTGCACCCCAGTCTGTCCAGTATTGTCTCATAGGCTCAGGTGGAACATGGTGTTGGGGACTGTTCTAGTTAGCTTTAACTGTCAACACAGCCTAGAGTCTCAATAGAATAAGTGTCTTCATCAGGCTGGTGTGTAGGCAGGTCTGTGAGAGATTATCTTGACTGTTAATTCAGGCAGGTGGCTCAGTCCACTATAGATGGGCTGTGTATAAGGAAGCTAGCTAAGCATGAGTCCAAATGAGCCAAACAGGAAGCCAGCAAGAAGTGCTCCTCCAAGGTCTCTGCTCAAGCTCTTGCTCGGGCTCCTACTTTGATTTCCCTCAATGATGGACTGTGACTTGGAAATATAAGTCAAATAAATCCTTTCTGTCCCTAAATTTTGCTTTTATTACAACAACAACAAGGACACCAGAACACGGTGTTACACTCCATGCAACCTAGAAAGTTGGGATTAATACCACTGGGAAGCAGTTGGCTTTAGACTGAGCCTACAAGGCAGATACCCAGCAGGGTGGTAAAGCTTGTCCCTGCCCCTTGGCGGAAAGGCCCAGAAAAGGGTGGACAGAGCCACAGCTATTAGCTGGCATGAGGCTTGGCAAACTTAGATGGCCAGAAGTAGAGAGCTGGAAGCATTGTGGCTTCGGCAGTGCNGGGGAGAAGCTGGGCATAGATAGTTCTCTGCTGGACATGCCTTTACCTACCCCTCACACCATCAGCCCTAGGCAGAATAGGAGTTAGGTGTTTACACCAGTCAACCTTGGGCCACAACTCAAGAGGAATGAATGAGTGCAAGGACAGTCAGGAGTTAGTGGAACCAGCCTTCCTACTGTGGAGGAATCACCACTCCTNTGCATGCACTGTATTACTCTATCAGGAGTAACAGAAAAAAGCTGAGGAGCTGGTGCAAAGACCCTGAAGCAGAAAAATGGAAAATCTACCCTTCATGAAGTAGAGAAAGGAGTGAAGAGTTAAAAATAAAGACCAGTGTGGGGCTGGAGACATGGCTCAGCTGTTAAGAGCATTGGCTGCTCTTCCAGAGGCCCCGGGATTTGATTCCCAGCACCCGTTTGGCAGCTCACAACAGTCTGAAGCTTCAGTTCCAGGGGATCTGACACCCTGTTCTGTATTCCACAGGCATTGCATGCATGTGATGCATAGACATACATAAACTAAAAACAAATAAACAATAAAATTTAAAAAATAAAGGCCAATGGATAACTGAGGAGTAGAGAACAGTGATTAAACATAGATAACAGGATTCAAAGGAGACCAGAGAAAATGGATGAATGTAACACTCAAAAATAACAGAAAATAACTTCTTCAAGCTATGGGAATCTATACAGAAATGGTTCACACAGTATCTGTGTGCATTAATAAAAAGATTCAGCCAGAGCCTGGTAATTTTCAAACCTTTCATATACTTCAAATCATCTTGTGAGAAAAGCAGGTTTTCTATAAAGGGGAGACGGTTATACTTCCCTCTAGCATTTTCTAAATGGTATATAAATTTAGGAGCGCACAGATTATAGCAGTAGGTGAGACAAAGACATGGTATAAGAATGATGCAAGAATCTGATTGCAACAAACTTAGACAAGGCAAAGCTGAAGTCCAGCCTGCCCAAAGATGAGAAACCAGGGATGCAAAGAAACCACTTTGCAAAGGGCTTACATCAGTCACAAGGTGTGCATGAATTAANTTTGAAGAGTTATTGCAAGGGCTGGGATATAGCTCAGTAGTAAAACATTTGTCTAATGAATGCAAGGTCCTAGGTTTGACTCTTAGCACAAAAAAAATGTTGCGAATATAATCTTAAGATCAGAGGAACACATAAGAAAACAATTTTGAAAGTGACATAGCTGGCAGTAAATTTGTCAAGGTGGGTTGTATGTGTTCATTTAACTATGGCATATAGTACACTCTTACAAACATCTTCTGGATGAGCATATGACTGCCAACAGCTGTATAGAAGTAAGTTTCGGGGGATGGGGGAACCTGTACTCAGAGAAGTGATGCAGCTTCCTCCTTTTACTAAGCAAAGCTGGAAACTTAGGAGGGCCAAATGGGACTTTCTCTTCTCCTTATGCTTAAGAAATACTTTTTTTTTTAAACCACAAAGCAGAGATCAGGATCATTATTTCCATGTCATTATCGTAAGCACTACAAGGCTTAGGGAGAACCCTGAGAAAGTAATTCTCAGATCGTGTGTTTAGGCAGTGATGGGCACACCGAGGCCAGACAGGCACCTTTTATACAGAAGGACTCCTCGAGGCAGCAGGCTGAAAGCAGCACATTTTTTTTTTTTCTGTTTCTTTCCTCTGCACTCTCCCCTCATCTCTACAGTAGTGGGATTTACTCTTATTTTTTGCCTTATTCTAATGGGGTTATAGGCGCCACTGAATTATATTATATCTAAGCTTCTTATTCATGGAGAGTCTATTATAAAGTGGTGAAAACTCTAGTTCCTTTGAGGTGACTTCTTAACCCCGACCACTCTGCTGGCTTTCAGAGGTGCCAGTGTCTGGAAATTGTTAGGCTGCAGAGGTCTGGAAAAGCAGGCCGCATGAAGATTGTTGGAGACTCAGCCTAAAGTCAGAGTGGCCTTATGTTATATGTTATAGACAACACCAAAGCTGTGGAGAACTAGCAGACAAGTCTTGAACAGTTAATCCCTGAAGCTCTTAAATGAAGGAGGTCTGCTGTGGACCAGGGATAAAGATTGCCACAGACACTCTAGACAGAGGCTTGCTGTGGACTGGTTGAGGACAGAGTCGGTTTGCCTCAAGCCTGGTGGCTGTGGTGTTGTTTGCCCTTGACTTCATCATAACTTCTCCACATTACATCATCTTTTACACAGTAGCAGGTTGTTCCCAGATTCAGGCTGCAGTCTAGAGGAAGTCAGTGTCTTTGTTCTGGGAAATGTTTCAGACAGTCTTAAAGGAATCAGATTTCCCTCCCTCCTGAATTTGACCTTGGCTCAGAATTCATGTGGCAGCAGGCCCAGGATTTCCTAGGAATTTCTCTGCTGTGCCTAAGTGGGTCAAGAGTGCGCAGCCCTGCTCTTTGTTCCCTATTGTGTATTGTATCCACAGCATATCTGATTCTCTGTTTGAAGAAAGTGACAGAGGTTATTTTTCCTGTGCATTGTCTACTTTGTGAACCACAGGGACACACTTTAGACTGCTTTCCCTTTGAAACAACAGGTGCCAGAAAAGGCACACTCCCTTTAATACTTACTTGAAATCAGTAGAACTAAAGACTGGCTTAACAAAATACATTATTAACCTTTGTTAATGAAGTCACATGAAATATTTCCATTATTATTCACTTCTTCTTTGTCAGTGCCTTTATTAAATGAATAATTTTGGCTTTACACTACTATTTCCTGAATAAGTAAAGTAACAATGGCATGAAACAGAATTATCTTTTAAAAGGATTTTTAAGTGACAAGTTCATATTTGCTAGCATCTGCATAACTTTGTTAGATTGTATTTTTAATATTACTATGATCTAAGAGTTTATAGAATATTCTAATCAACAGAAATGCACAAATATAAAATGCGCATGCATCATTGAACTGCCTTGTTCAATTCCATCACATTGATATCCCAAAGGACTTAATTTATCATGTAATTCTGGTTCTTTCATTGGCAAACAGCTCCTGCAATGTTGTAGTTGTCAGAGGAAGAACAGTGGTTCCTGCTGTTCAGCTTCATGCATCTATTGGCAAATATTTGTCCTTTGTTCATTCTGTGGCAGAGGAGAAGCACAGCTTCCTTTATCTTATGTAAGAATGGCTCCTGCTGCCTTGCTGAGAACAGATTGTAGACAGCAAGGGTGGAAACAGGAAGGTCAGTTAGGAATCTGTTGAGCAAAACAAGCAAGAGATGAGGGGAGTGGACCAGAATGTCAGGACAGACGNGGTGGGATCCTGATCAATTTTTGAAAGAGGAGCCAGCCTGACAGGTAGAAGATGAGGGATGAGAAAACCTGAAAAGTTGACAATTGTCAAATTCATCTTAAGAGGCAGTTAAAGGATTCTGTGGAGCCATCCAGGGGACCAAACCTGGGCAGGGGGGCATCTCCTTAGCTAACTAGAGTAACTCTGCTTTTCTGCTAACACAATTAATCTTGACACTGACTGAACATGAATACCATGCAGAGAGCCTTAAAGCATACTGATGTTTGAGCCCTACCATCCAAATTCTAACTTAATTTGTTTGGGTTTTGGCCTCTGGGCTATAGGGTTAACTCCTTCATCAATCATGGCTGAGAAGTCACTGTTCCAACATTTTCATTGAACAATAAAAAAACACATTTTGAAATAAGAGAGAAGAGCTAGTGTTAGACCTAGAAATAAGTGATGGCTTTTACATTAAAAATTCTTACCTTTCCATACCCAGCACATAATACTTTGTGAATTTCTTTGAAGGAATGTCTCCTGCTCTTTGCCTTAACAATGAGGACACCTTCCCTCCTGTCACTCAATGCCATCATCCAAGATCTCCAGTCTCCCTTCCCTGGTGCAGACAGATGGTCACTTTTGACTAGTCCAACTGGTTGGACACCTAAATGTCAAAAATTGTGACTTGCTAGAGCAATGGCAGCTTTGGTAACATAGTTTCCCCCATGATTTTCCAACCATGAAATGATTCTTGAGTTTCATGTTTCTCAGCCCCTGAGATTCCTTGACTTTTATAATCAATTCTTGCTTCTGGTTGATTCTGTCAGCCCTCTTCTTCCCACCCTCAATCACATTGATAAATTAAATTTCCTGCTGCTTAAGTCAAGCCAGAGCTTGTAGCCAAGATCCCCATGGACATGGAATGCTTAGGTGGCTCTCTTTGCTGCCTTTGTATCATGTCATTATCCCAGCCCATTCATTTGGCAACTGTACACTGTGATTCATTTGTTGGAAAAGAACAAACAACAAGAATAATGGTCTATTGAACTCTGCTTATTCAACAGGGAATAGATAGCTATGAGCTAGTGCCAGGATCTTTCAGAAGTTATGACAATCGTTTACAAACCAGCACAGCTACCAATAACAGTAATTTTTAAATTATCTACTTCTAGAAAGTACAGAAATTTGATTTAACACTTTTTACATGCCAAGTGTTTGGTTGAAAAACAATGTTGTATGTGTAAGATAAAGACCGACACTGGTACACTGGCAGAATACCAATTTTGGAGCACAGTCTAGGTCTCCATAGGAAGAGGAATTTGTGTTAGCTGTGATCTCCAGGAAACAGAGTTCAGTGTGGAATTGAAAGTGTGAGATTCATTGTAGGAGTCTATCTGTGGATGCTAAAGGAAGGGATCAGAGAGGAGTTAGACCCTTCAGGTCAGGCTGCAATCATGAAATGAGAGGGATAGTAACAAGGATTTATACAATCTCAGATTGCCCTGCAGCCCTGAAAATGTGCTGGTTAGAATTTTGTCTACTTGATACAAGCTAGAGTCATCTGGCAAGAGGGAACCTCAACTGAAAAAATGCTTCAGCCTGGTTATGGGGGCATTTTCTTGATGGATGATTGATGTGGGACAGCTTAGCTCACTGGGCTGGTGGACCTGGGTTGCATAAAAAGAGCAAGGTGAGCAAGCCATGGGGGACAAGCCAGTAAGCACATTTTTCCCTCTCTCTCTCTCTCTCTCTCTCTCTCTCTCTCTCTTTTTTAAGGATTTATTTATTTATTATGTCTACAGTGTTCTGTTTGCATGTAAGCCTGCAGGCCAGAAGAGGGCAACAGATCTCGTTACAGATGGTTGTGAGCCACCATGTGGTTGCTGGGAATTGAACTCAGAACCTCTGAATGAGCAAGCAGTGCTCTTAACCACTGAGCCATCTCTCCAGCCCCCAAGCACATTTCTCAATGGTCACTGCCTCCAGCTTCCTGCTTGAGTTCCTGCACTGACTTCTCACAATGATATATTGTGTGACGGAAGTGTGATATGAAATAAACCCTTTCCTTCCCAAGTTACTTTTGGTCATGATGTTTATGACAGACATAGAAAGCTAACTAAGACACCGGGCTGATGGGAGCTTTAGTGTTGGACTGGTAGCCCAGCCTGGGAAGGCGGTCTCCATGTGTGCACTGGCATGATCACGCATGTTGCCATTGGACTGCCTTTCTGGCAACAAATGCTTTCCTGAAATGAGATGCATGCTGCACAAAAGGCCAGAGGCGGCAAGGGAGCAGAAATTTACTTTTCTAACTTCAAGATCTCCCTCTCCCAGTTGACTATTATTTTAAATCACATAGGGCAGGAAGCAAAACTTGTGTGTGCTGTCACTCTGTTTTTGGGCGGCTCAGCAAGGAGTCTTTCAATCTGTCACTTAGGGAGGGGTGAGTCTTTGTGAAACGTCAATATGGTTTCCTTCCTTTGAGGAAGGGACAGAGGCAGGCTGCTGGGAAGAACCTGTTTTACTCTCCCAGAACTCCGGCTTGTTGAAGGCTGTTTGAGAGCGCTGGGTCCACCCTTCTCACCCACTCTGGTCATGCTCTTTCTGACCTCTCTTCTATGCATCAATTGGGCGCTTCTTGTATTTTTGTTTTTTTTTAACGTCTTTTTTTTCTTTATTAAGAAATTTTTTATTCATTTTACATACCAACCACAGATCCCTTTCTCTTCCCTCCTCTTGCTCCTCCTCCAGTCTTCTTCCCTCAGCCCATGCCCCATTTCCTCCTCCAAAAAGGTAAGGCCTCCCATGGGAAGTCAGCAGAGCCTGGTTCATTCAGTTGAGGCAGGTCCAAGCCCCTCCCCCTGCATCAAGGCTGTGTAAGATGTCCCACCGTAGATAATGGGCTCCAAAAAGCCAGCTCATGCACCAGGGATAGGTCCTGATCTCACTGCCAGGGGCCCCTTAAGCAGACCAAGCTACACAGCTGTCTTGCTTATGCAGAGGGCCTAGTCCAGTCCCACAGAGGCTCCCCAGCTGTTGGTCTAAAGTTCACGAGTTCCCACTAGCTTGGTTCAGTTGTCTTTGTAGATTTCCCCATCATGATCTTGATACCCCTTGCTCATAGAATCCCTCTTCCCTCTCTTCAACTGGACTCCTGGAGCTTGGCCTGGTGCTTGGCTATGGATCTCTGCATCTGCTTCCATCAGTTACTGGATGAAGCCTCTATAATGACAGTTAGTTTGCTGGGGTAAGCCAGCTCAGGCACCCTCTCTACTATTNGACAATGTTTCTCTGTGTAGGTTTGGTGCCTTTCCTGGAACTCACTCAGTAGCCCAGGCTGGCCTTGAACTCACAGAGATCTGCCTGCCTCTGCCTCTGTGTTGGGATTAAAGGCGTGCGCCACCACCGCCCGGCCACCCTCTCTACTATTGCTAGTGTCTAAGTTGGGGTCATCCTTGTAGATTCCTGGGAACTTTCATAGCACCCAGTTTCTCCCTATCCCCATCATGTCTCCCTCTATCATGGTATCTCTTTCATTGCTCTCCCACTCCGTCCCTGTTCCAGCTTGACCATCCCATTCCCTTATGTTCTCATCCCCCATCCCCTACCCTCTATTGCCTCAACTCACACCCATTTTACTCAGGAGATCTCATCTATTTCCCCTTCCAAGGATGATCCATGTGTACCTCTTAGGGTCCTCCTTGTTAGCTAGCTTCTCTGGAGCTGTGGGTTGTAGTCTGGTTATCCTTTGCTTTACATCTAGTACTTAAGAGTGAGTACATACCATGTTTGTCTTTCTGAGTCTAGGTTACCTCACTCAGGATGATATTTTCTAGTTCCATCCATTTGTCTGAAAATTTCATGATGCCATTGTTTTTTACTGCTGAGCAGTACTCCATTGTGTATATGTACCACATTTTCTTTACTCATTCTTTGATTCAAGGGCATCTAGGTTGTTTCCACGTTCTGGCTATTACAAATAATGCTGCTATGAATGTAGTTGAGCCTGTGTCCTTGTGGTATGATTGGGCATTCCTTGGGTATATGCGCAAGTGTGGTATCATTGGGTCTTGAGGTAGATTGATTCCCAATTTTCTGAGAAACTGTCATACTGATTTCCAAAGTGGCTGTACAAGTTTGTACAGGAGTGTTCAATTGGGCTCTTTCTATATGGAACCATTTTTATCGTTATGCTCACTCATTCTTTAAAAGTTTCCTCTGGTCTCACATTCTCCACCAATCACTCTTCTTTTATTCTGCGCCTATTCAAACACACGAGCCACCTCCTCTTTCCTTGAACTCCATCATTCTGCAACATACTTTAGGCTGACATCACTCTCACTGCTCTTTAGAATTCTCTGTGTCAGGGGCTCCAAAGACTCTCATAGTGGTTCTCTGTTCTTGACCTCAGCATCATACTCTTCTGGCTGCTGCCTCTTCAGTTCTAGCAGCCCTTTCTCTCACTGTCGGCCGATTTTTCCTCAATCAAATCTAAATTTGAAGTTAAGTCTTCTTTTGCTCTTTGGGCCCCAGATGAACTTTTTTTATGGGACAGGGTTGGATTTCTCTCCTGGCATTTCCTAGTCAGAATGCTGTGGCCTTTTCAAGTAGGGGATGCTTTTTCTATGTGGAATGCTCTAGGCATTGCAGGTTTTCTCACCTCTGCTCTCCAACCAGTTTGTTGCTTTTACTCCTTTTGGTTGCTTTCACTTCCAGAAGCAAACCCCAGAAGCAGAGTTTGTGCAAAGAGCTTATTAAGGAAGAGATGCAGGAAAACTGGGGTGGAGATGAGGAGAATGGGACAAGGTCAGGGGAGAACCAAAGAAGAGTAGTGCTTCAGCTTATACAAGTCACAAAGTACTACTTCCAGAAGCCCTAAGAAAGAGCTATTCCAATGGATGGTTATTTCATGTGTGTGTGCTTTTGTGTGTGTGTGTGTGTGTGTGTGTGTGTGTGTGTGTGTGTGTGTGTGTGTGTGTGTGTTTGGTTATTAGTATGTACGTGTGCTTGATGGTGTGTTTGTCTTTTATTTTTTATAATTTATTTATTTTCATTTTTTATGTGCATTGGTGTTTTGTTTGCATGTTTGTCTATGTTAGGGTGTCAGATGTTGGAGTTACAGACAGTTGTGAACTGCCATGTGGGTGCTGGGAATTGAACCCTGGGTCCTCTAGAGTCAGTGCTCTTAACTACTGAGCCATCTCTCCAGCCCCACCAATGGTGTGCTTGTACGTGTGTGTGTGTGTTCATGTGAATGGTAGCGGTGAGGGTGTTTGATGTGAACGTGTGAGATGTGAACTCCCAAGCACTTTCAGCTGCTTGTACTTCTAGTCAAAGTAGTTCAGAGACTCAAATGAAGTGTCTATCTCTGAAGATTGTAGCAGGTATAAGCTCTTCTGAGAATACACAATGAAACAAAACCCCTCAGAAACTGGGGCATGGACACTCAGCATCAGTAAGAAAGATTCCAGGGGGCCTGTATGGAGCACAGGTACAGTCTGCTCAGAGTGTCTCAGTGGGAGCAAGCATGGCACCAGCTGGGTAGAGTGATGCAGAAGGAGGAGGGGGACTGAGTTTCACTGATCAAGGAGTGGTTCCTTGCTGGCCTGTTTCCTGGACAGCTCCCAGTGGGGTGCCTCGGAGAAACAGCTATAGAAATTCCAGGGTGAGCTCCTAGGAAGTGGCACAGGAGAATACTTTTAGTCCCTGGTCCAGGAATTCCTTCCTGGGGTCTGCTATGTGCCTTGCTTGTCCTCAGACACCTGACCTGCAGCTACCAATCATTGCGTGTTTCTCCTCTCCTCAGCTGCCTGACAGGACCACTGTGAACATAGTAGGATTGTTGTGGGCAAACTCATCCATGCATGCGTTCCCATCACTACTGGCAATAACTAGAAATGACTGTTTCACTGTGTCATTTGGGTTGAGGTTTTATAATTTAAATCATGATAGTTTAAAAATGGAAAAGAGGAATCCTCCTACTAAGTAACAGGAAACCCCTGAATTAAATATATTATTTATAAGTCTTAAAAGAGCATTGTATACAGGCTGCATAGCAACATACTACAGGCTCAGAGTAGAGAACAGCAGATGCTCTCTTGTGTAGAATATTGAAAGCAAATGGATAATATAGTCATTTAATTTCAATAAATAAAGGTGACTGATTTTAGTATCTTAACCTTTGTTTTTTAACATTTATTTTCCACCTACATTTTCTTATATGTTATAATAGGAGCTTGTTGTGGCAATAAAATTTTTCTAAAATTTCTTTGATAGTCTTTCCTTCAAATAATGGCCCCTGTTTTCTTCTCTTCAGTGTGAGAAGGAGTAATCAACTCATTTTTAAATGAATAAATAGTGATGGAACCAGGGGCACATGACATTGGGTATCATGTCAGCAGAAGCCTGATGCTGGGTCATTTGTCCTGTGGAAGCCAGTTAACATGTTGCAGGGTATGCTCAAGCCTCTTCAAATGCTGGGCCTGTGGAGAGAGCCATGTGATGATTCTGCCAACAGCCTCCTAAAGGATATCTGTTCCCAATCCAGGCAAGAGAGCCATTTTTAAAACAGATACTATAACCAGAGAAAATGTCTTAGATGAACTCAGCCCTGGCCAATGTTCAGACTACAGCTTCCTGAAAGACTGCAACCACTTAACTCCTTACCCATGGAAGACCATGAGACAATGTCTTGTCTAGCAGTGATATTTGATGTAACAATAGATAGCCAAGATAGAGATATTGGTATATTCCTGTTACATTTTCAAAAGGTTCTACAAGTTTATTTACTCATCACAAATAGATAAGAGTCACTGTTTTGCTGTGTCTTTTTCAGTTGATTTTAATGATTAAAATATAATTTTTGCTAGTGCAGCAATAAAATTCCTCTGAATTCTAGGTTCATTCTTTCTCTTTTAGTTAAGTTACAGTTGAAGAAATTTCAGTGTTAATTGATAAAAAAGGAAAGAGAAGTATTAACATAAGCATGTCAGAGATGGGAAACATTAATTTAGCCTTTGCTCATTATTGAAAGGACTATAAAGGGGAGAAAACATCCTTATACACTTGTTCTATCACTTATGTAAATGTAACTGTTTATCTTGTCATTGTCAAGTGGACTTTTTGCCTAAAATATGTTTACTAAGAATAGCAAATGTTTCATGCAATCTTTTCTTTAGCAAATTCAAGGACTATGGATAAGAAACTTTAAAATTATTAGTATTTCTTCAAGGCTACTATATTTGTGAGTTTTGGGATATAGAACAGTAATTGTTATTGACAGCTTTTTGTTTATTAAAGATGGTGGCTGTCTTAGTTATTGTTCTATCACTGTAAATACATGTTGTGACCAAGGCAGCTTACAAAAGGAAGCATCTAATAGGGGCCTTGCTTATAGTTTCAGAGGGTTAACCCACGATCATTATGGTGGGAAGTATGGTGGCCGGCAGGCAGGTATGGCACTGGGGCAGTAGCCAAGAGCTTACATCTGGTCCATAAGGGCATGACAGAGAAAGAAATCTTTAACTGGGGTGGGTGTGGACTTCTGAAACCTCAAAGCTCATGCCCAGTGACACATCTTCTCCTAACAAGGTCACACCTTCTCCAACAAAGCCACTTTATCCAAACAAGGCCTCACCTCCTAATCTTTATGTAGTGATATATTGTGATTTCAGGTTTGAGTCTCTATCAGTTTTCTGCAGTGAAACATGGTCATGCCTAACAGTGGTTTTGAAGTCTACAAAGAGATGATGGGGCCCCACAATGATGATTCCATCAGGATAATACCACTAAGATGACAAGCANCACCCAAAGATCAGCTTTGGACTACAAATTGTTCAGGACAATTTTGTGATGGCTAGCTGATATGATCCAGCCTCACAGACTACTCCAGCAAGGACTTGAGATAAGCCCTGCACTTTCCCATTATGCAGAGAGTGGACAAATGATATAGCTAACTCTCCCAGGACATGACAATTAACCCCAAAATTTTCTTTTCAGGATTCCCTAAAGATGCCTTTGCCCCCAGACAGCAGGAAGTAATTTTAAGAAAACAATGCCCACATTCCCAAGAGGTGGGATGGGTGGTTTTTGGTTGTCCAATGGATTATGGATAATTGTCATTGTTTAAGATGGTTGGCTACAAGTTGTTATTGTTAATGGTTAGGTAAAAGGCCAAACAAAGGAGATTAGATTTAGGGTTCTTGTTGGAAAATGAAAAAAAAGAGGATATAGATAAAAGATAAAAGGTAGATTATTGAATCTACTCTGAAAAGANAAAAAAGAGGATATAGATATGATAAGATACAAGATAGATTATTGAATCTACTTTTAGAAAGCAACTACTAGTTTTAAATATTTTACATTGGATTGGATTTTCATATATTGTGTACAAATTATGTATATTGATACAAATTTGAGATATTTTGTTAGTAAATACTGTACATATATTTCTAATCTTGTGCAAGGTATTGTATCTATACAGCTCATTTAACAATCTAATGCAAATTGCTAGTTCTTGAAAATTATTATTACCAACTAATTAGGATATAAAGAAATGCAAGTTAATATTTAGTCACCTGTTACAATCAAACTTGTAGTCATATTAGGTATGTTTTCAAGGTCAAACAGAAATATATTTTAGAATAATAGGTCATCTTCACACACTTCAGACATCTATAGAATATGGTATTTAAGATGTTTTAATAACATAGATTCTTTTCTTATGACAATGAGACATGTCTGTTCCTGGCAGCACCAATCAACTTCAGAGAAGATGAGGGGCATTGAAGAAACTCCATATGGAGTTTACTTTCTTTGTAGCAAAAGTTAGCCACTGGGCAAGAAAATGCCCTTGCCTCGACAGCAGACAGTATGCTGTCCAAAATGGACAAGCAGGATACAAAAGAAAGGACTGCTGGACCTTGCCAAGACAAGGTAGGAAGGCCCTTCAGAAAATCTTGCTTCACAGATGAGTCTGTCAGATATACTAGGCTTGTAGGCTGAAGATAGATGCCCAACATTGCGGAGAAATCCTGGGTGACTGTCTAGGCAGCCAGCTGTTTCTGTCATTTCTCACATTTTTTAGAAGTCACTTGTTTGCACTTCCTGCTTACTTAGGTAATATTATTTCCTTCTTGGGTCTCTGAGGAAGTTGAAGATTAGATAGTTATAGTTATAGTTTTCCTTTTTAACAAATTCAGACAAAAAAACTCACTAAAGTTGTGTAAAGTCTATAAGTTTGAAAGATATCAAAGATAGATTTTGGTTGGTAATACAAGTTAGAATAGAAAATAAATTAGGTACATTTTGGTCTCACCAAAATGGGATAAATAATGGAGTGTTTTCTCTGAATCTGTTAAATGTTAATGGACTGGACATTGTTAATGTAATTCTTGACTGTATATATTGTATATACTTATTGTATATAGTTTTTCTTATATTAGCTATAACCTTCTTTTATTATTTTAGACAAAAAAGGGGAAATGTGGTGATATATTGTGTACCCTAATAAACTTACATGAGGAACAGAGGAAGAGCCAGTCACTAGATTAGGCAGAGGTCAGGCAGTAGTGGCACACACCTTTAATCCCAGCACTTGAGATCTCATGCCTTTTCTTGGGATACACACACACCTTTAATCCCAGGAAGTAATATGGCAGGGCAGAGAAAGGTATATAAGGCATGAGGAAACAGGAACTCACTCTCTCTAGGCTGAGGATTTCATAGAGGTAAGAACTAGTGTCTGGCTGTTCTGCTTCTCTGATCTTTCAGCTTTCACCCTGATATCCGGCTTTGGGTTTTTTATTTAAAAAACATCTAAGACTCAAACATTATCTTTCATAAATAGTTCCACCAGCTGGGGACCATGTATTCAAACATATGAGCCTATGGGGGCCATTCTCCTTGGCTCTGAAATAGTTGACTACTATGATAGTTAATCTTTACTGGATTTGGAATCATCTAGGAGACACACTTTTGGGTATGTTTGTGAGGGCATTTCTGGAGAGGTTTAATTAAGTGGGTGCCATTATCCCATGGGCTGGAGTCTCAGAATAAATAAAAAGGAGAAAGTCAGCTGAGTACCAGCATTCATCATGCTGCTTCCTGACCGGGTGAAATGTCACCAGCTGCCATGGTTTTCTTGCCATAATGTACTGTACCCTCAAGATGTGACCCAAAGNCACTCCTTCCTTCTNTGAGTTGCTTTTATCAGCTGATTTATTAAGACAATGAGAAACATTACTAATATAAGTGTGCTGCATCTCACAAAGCTCTAAGTCACATCCGGCAGATTGCAATAGTCTTGGAGCAGAGGAAATATAGGTTTTTTTCTTCTTTCATAAATCATATAGATCAAAAGAAATGTTAGAGCAGAATCAGTTCTGTATTGTGGTAATAGAGTCTGATCTTACAATGATGTCTCAACCTTTTACGTATACTGTAGAAAGGAATTGTGTGTACAGAACCTGCACAACATGGAGCTAGCATGCACAGGGAGGAGCTGATGAAGTCCCACCCTCAAGGAGGAGCTTTTGGGAGTTGATGGTCGCTGTGGGGAAGGAGAGTCAGTTTTCTTCTGGGATACAACTCCTGAAAGGCTACTCATGTTCCAGAAGATGAAGCCTAAGTGGACTCAGTGGGTTAAAGCAACATGAAGTTGGGGTGAGGAAGTGATGGGGGAGATGAAGGGGAATTGGAGGTGATGGGTCAAGAGGATTGGACTAAAACACATTATATGCATGCACAAAATCCTCAAACAATGAAACAAAATTTAAAAAAAAGGAAGGAGTTCATGTATTAAGTCATTGGGAAAGCTTTGAGAAAAATGCAATGTCTGTAGTTTTTCAGCAGTCTTACCTGTGGAAACACAGGCTTTGTGATTTCTGCTTCCCAAGCTCCTCCATTCTCTCTCACCACACTTTGAGTTTCCAGAGTTCTTGAGCTGCTTTGGGGCTGCTTGACTGAGGGGAGGCAGTGTCAGCCCTCTTTTCACCACCCGAAAGCTTAATGTAAAGCCACCTTAACATAGACTGATGTTTTACTCAGGGCTCTTAAAAACAAGAAAATAATCCATGTCNTCAAAATCACTTTTATGTAGCATGTCAATGAAGATACTCAAATGCTTTGTTCCTGTAGATTTATCTAGTAAAACTATATTAATGAAATCTGCTTTCAATAAAGCCATTTTATTTTCATCTAAATGTTCAAGTAGAAGCACCTCCAGCAACTACACACACATTGTCAATGAGGTCTTAGTCTTTTAATATTTTATGTTTATGTTTAAATCCAAATACTTTCATTTAAATCAATCAATCTGTTTATCTCCCTATCTATCTTCTACCCAGCACATTGCATTTTTGAGACAGATCTTATTGTGCAGCCCACTGATGTCACACTTGTGACTCTTTCTATCTCCAATGCTGGGACCACATGTCTGTGCCACTATACCCCAGTTATTTAAATGTATTTTACATTCCTTAGTTCTTTGTCTTAACTATGGGCTGAGCATTTTTACTCTAGAAATTCAAAACCTAAAATGCTTCAAAATCTCAACCTTTTTGAGCATCAACATTGGCACACAAGAGGAAATTCGACATCTGACCTCACATGACTAATCCCCTTCAAAACTCATCTGCACTAATGATGCTGTATAAGACTACCTTCAGGTGATGTGGATGAGGAATATACAAAAGGTAATGAACTTGGATCCTACTGTGAACACATATCATTATTTATATGTAAATACTTTAAAACCTGAAAAAAAAATCCCAAATCCCAAACATTTCTATCCAGCACCTTGGATAAGAGATCTTCAGCCCATACATAGTTAAAGAAGATAGAATATGAATCGTGTTGCATTTTTTCACTTGAAGAAACTGTCTAATTCCTTAAGGAATAAGTCATGCCTAATGAAAAGTAAACAAATAAATACATGCAAGCTTCAATAATAGCTGGCGGCTTGCCAGGCCCCATCATCATACCAGAACTGAAGTTATCTTACTGAGAGCTTATTTTGATACATACTAGGGCCTCATAAAATTTTTCTAAGAAATACTCAGGCTTTGATAATTAGGAAAGTGCAATTTTCTCTTGCTCTTGGATTTTATTATATTTTGATTTTAGAAATAAAATAACTCAACTGTGTTTATTCAAGTTAAAAGAACTTGATCTCACAAAGTAAGGAACAGGATCTGTATTTGACAGAAGCATGGCTTCTTCTTAACCATAAAGAGAGAGAATCATTCCATTGTCATCGACTCCCTGCAGGCGGCACCACTCTGTGCTGTAAAATGCCCCTCTCCCTGATTACTAGTTGTTGCTTTTGACTACTAACCCTGTGTCCGACCTGCTGCTTCNACATCAGATCTTCCCATGTTGTGTAATGTAAGCTGAATGATACCCCGGATATGCACAGTCCTGATTTAGATAGCCGTGTTCCTCACTGGTTGCTGATGCTGCACCTGGTTGTTGGCATCGAGTATCCTCCTGGAAGTGCTTCAGGGTTTTTCTAATCCAGCAGTGAGTGGGAACTGGACATTCAAACAGAATGATTGTCTGATGCATAGTTTAGCCAACACAATATGAAGTTGCTAGGCATCAACACTTCTAACCAGTACCCCCTTCACAAAAGTAGAAGTCTTATGATTACATAAAATGAACAAATCATATGTTTAAAAGTGAGCTATAAATGTAAGGCTTTTAAGTAAANAAAATTTCCCTGTCATCATCAGAAACATTTGTGTGTCCCGATACAACAGTTCACGTTAGTTGTAACTTCAGTTTTGTTAGAAAACACAATAGCACAATACAAGCAAGATGAATCAAAAAACAACTCTCTATTTCCTGTGTTAACTTCTAAACAGCCCCCATCCCTGCAAGCATCCTGTGTTCAATATTAAATAACCTTACTGGACCCTGTCTCTAGTACACTAATTTACTACTTCATTTCAGGCACCACTTTGCCTGGAGGGTTATTGGAAAGTGCAAGTCTGATCGCAATGATATTTTACTTAAAACTAAAGCAAATATTTAAAGACAAATATGTTTCATTAGAGCTGCCTGACTGCTTATATAATCCAGACTCCTGGGTGATC
>LZPO01055217.1:184563-195602 GCA_001675575.1 Neotoma lepida
CCAGGCTCGCTTCATTGCTTCCACAACCTTGGCTTTTCATCCAGCACAGAGAGGATCATATAATCAAACCCATGAGACTGGTATGTATTAATCAAGACCCCTGTCTATTATTTACAAAGAGAAATATAGCTGGCAAGCAGATGAGACGTTAGGATTAGCTGGATAGTGTGTTCTTGCCTCCTTAGGAAGATACAGAAGGGAAGCTAATGTCTGAATTCTCCATTGCTTAGTGGATGTACATGAAAAGAAGAGGGTGAGGGTCACTAAGCTCAGAGTGTCTTAGGCACAACTTCCTTTTTGGCTCTTAGTTGCCTAGTAGACTGGATAATATATTGAGGAGCTGGAGTCATTCTTTCCCTGCTAAAAGATCTTTCCTCCCCCCCTTGAGGAAGGGTCTCACAGCCCTACTTGGCTGGTCTCTTAAACTCATGACCCTCCTGCTATCACTTGTTAGGACTGGGACTGCAGGCATATAGCCACACCTGGTTAGTTCTTATCTTTGACTTCCAGCTTACAGAACCCTGATGCTGTTAGTGTCTGTTAGTCTGCTATTAAGGGGATATTTTTTGGATAAAGCAATATGAAACCATCAATTCAAATTTCAATTTTCACAGTAGAATTATATATTATTTTCTCATCACTGTAACCAAATGCTTGACAAGTAGCAACTTAAAGGAGGCTCATTTTGGCTCGTGGTTTTAAGGGACATGGTCTGTCATCGGGGGAGGGGGGCAGAATGGCAACAAGGAGTTCTGCAGTGCAAGAGTGTATGGCAACTGCTTGATCATATCTCCACCAGGACAGGAAAAAGAGAGAGACCAGAAAGTTGTTTTTCTATAAACTGGAAAGGCCACCCCCCAGTGGCCAATTCCCTAAAGTCCTCCAACCTCATAGAACAGTGCCCAAGCTAGCGACCAGGTATTCAAACATTTTGGCTTCTTGGAGTCATTCAAACCACAGCAAATTAGAACCCCAGAAGACCCTCATACAGCCTGACTCAACTTTATTTGAAATCTCTGCAGCTCCAGCTTTCCTTAAATGTAGTTCTGTTTACCTTATTCTATCCATTATGTAGGAACTCAGTTTCATTGTTAGAAAGTGTCAATATTATTTATGGGGTTTGGGGGTTAGGTTTTCGTCTCCAATATTGGTGACACATTTTGCGGGCACTTGGCCTCTGCCACAATCCTGGTAAGTGTTGCTATATGATAAAGGTCCTTTGCTTGTAGACAGTCTCTTTCTACATTCAAGCCCCATAAACTCAAATTAGTGGGTTCTTACCTGCAGCTTAAAAAACTCAAGTAGACTAGATAATACTGGAATGCAAGGTATATAGTAAAATAAATACAGTTTTAGATCTATTCTGTGTATTAGACTGTGATATCAAATGCACGTTTTAAAATCTAATTTCTGGTGACCAAAATGTGCAAACCACTCCTCGGAACTCAGAGCCTCACTCTTAGAGATAGAAATAATTGTGTTTGAAGGTCTGGGAAGTCTCTTTAAATAGATACTTGGCCATGAAGAGTCATGTTACTGAGAGAACAGTGTATATTGGCCAGAGGCCTGCAGAAACATCTCACACAGAGGAGCGTGCTGCTGACAGCAACAATGTGGGTGGTTTTCGCAATCATAATACAGNGTGAAGAAAGCCCAACACAAAAAAGCACCTATGATGTAATTCCATCCATGTGAAATCCTAGAAAATGCTGCTGCCTGGCCATGGTTTCAGAAAGGAGACATAAGGTATGTGATGCCCAACATGGGAAGAACAAGGAGCGGGGAGGAGAGNCAGCGGGAAATGAGGACTCTGGTTCATCCCTGAACCTCTATTGCTCAAGTCTTCCTGTTAGACTGGTCTGTGGCTTCATGACAGTTAGAGAAATGCTGTTTTAAACGTATCAAATTTCACAAGAGACAAGGCCACAGTGACCTCTGCTCAGAGTCAGTCAGTCAGAACAAATGAGGGGATTTTCATATGAATTTCTCATTTTTCTTAGAAAATTACTTTTATAAGCATAAAAATGCAGCATATATCTGGCCATTCAAGATAAGTGGTTGGCAGATTCTTGGAGACATGAATGCATTTTTATTTCTTTTGTATGGGATCCAGCTTAATCTATCTGTGGACAGGTGGCACTAGATATCTAGTGTCAGAATGCACCGTTTATCCGTCCATCCATCCATCTACCCACCCACCCATCCACCCATCCATCCATCCATCCATCCATCCATCCATCCATCCATCCATCCATCTGTCCATCCATCCATCCATCCATCCACCCATCCACCCATTTTCCCACCTACCCATCCACCCATCCATCCATGAATCTATTTTTCTCTTGTTGAGCACCTATGTATTTAGTTGGTCCTTACATTGTGTATTTATCAGCAAATCTTGGGGTGGAAACAAATTTAAAACTCGAGGTTGTTCATATCAGATGAATGCACCCTTCCTATAGATTCCCATTTGGTAATGACTCAGGTTTCCATAATGATGGGATTATATCCCTCTGACTTATATTATATCCTGGGACTAGAGAGATAGCTCAATAGTTAAGCGCATGTACTGCTCTTGAAGAGGACCTGAGTTTGATTCCCATCACTCACATCAGGTAGCTGTAACTCCAGCTCCAAAGTATCTGATCCCTCTTCTGGCCTCCACCTTCAACTTCATTCACAGACATATCCCCTAAACCCCTAGACACACATGCATACAAATAATTAAACATTAAAAAAATTAAAGGCTATTGCTGTATTAAGCCAAAACCTGTGAATCCTGGCTCCCTGTGGAAACATGTCGTCCTAGACTCAGAGAACTAAGAGGCATAAAAAGCCATTCTACCTTCCTACCTATTTGCCTATCCTGGTTCCCTAGACAGTCTCTCAACTGGCTGTTTTTTAGCCAACCCTAAATTAGTTGATAGTACATTAGAATCAGCATTCCCAACACAAAGTTTGGAATCAGGATAGTGTCTGAAGACTGGCTGGTCTAAGTTATGTCCTATTACACCCTTTTCCCCTATTCCCCCCATGACTTCTACTCTACATATATGATCCTTGAACCCTTGCTTCTATGAGGGAGTAATTTCCTAAGTTTGGATTCTTTTTCCATTCTTGATGTTACCTTAACTGGGAACAGGAAAGCTTTATTGCTTGCTCCTGTCCCTCATTGTTGGATGGATGGGTTTTCTTCAACCTGTATAGCTTTCCCCTTACCACTGTAATGCCACATCTGCCATCACATAAAATCACCAAGTACCAACAACATCTGAAGTTGGGTCTTGGCCCTCTGAGGATCCCAATATACATTCTTGGCTTATTTCTCTGAGACAAATTATAATGCACATGAGTTCTGTAGCTCTCTTCTGGATGTGTCTGCCTGGTCTTATTTTTATGGTTCCAAATTTCTCACTGAAACTCATTAGGTTACACATGTATCATGTGACACTATTGCTGGGGAGACATGGACCAGTGTGTATTCACCCCANATAGGGAACTGACTAAAGTAATGATACCACCAAAGTCCAACTTTATGAACCAATGAGTTTTATTGGTGTTACATACAGNAGTATGGGTATCTTAGTTAGGGTTTCTATTATTATTAAACACTGACCAAAAGCAACTTGTGGAGCAAGGGTTTATTTCATCTTACTATTGAGTAAGTGCCCCACAGGCTTTCCTACAGGCCAATCATATGGAGGCATTTTCTCAGTTGTGGTTCTTTTGTCTCAGGTAACTCTGGCTTGTGTCAAATTGACAAGGAAATAAAACCAATGAGGACAATGGGTGAGGGGTTACTTACAGGAGCAGAAATGACTCAACACCACCAAAGCCCACCCCAACAAGGGTGACAGCTTATAAATCTGGAGCCCACTGCACAACTCTCAGGAAGCTTCACAGGTTGGAGAGTGTGTTCTTTCTAGGTTACTCAGTTTTTGTCTTAGTCAGGGATTTTATTGCTGTGACAAAACGCAATGACCAAAAAGCAAGTTAGGGAGGGAAGGGTTTATTTGGCTTATATTTCCACATTGCTGTTCATCACTGAAGGAAGTAAGGACAGGAACTCAAACAGGTCAGGATCCTGAAGGCAAGGGCTGATGCAGAGGCCATGGAGGGGTGATGNTTACTGGCTTACTCAGCCTGCTTTCTTATAGAACCCAAGACTGCCAGTCCAGGGATGGCACCATCAACTATGGGTTGGGCCGTCCCCCATTGCTCACTAAATAAAAAAATACCTTACAGTTGAATCTGATGGAGGCATTTTCTGAACTGAGGCTCCTTCCTCTCTGATGAGTCTAGCTTGTGTCAAGTTGACCCACAAAACCAGCCAGTAGTTGGTCTGAGCCACTTTCAGGCAGCTTAACTAGTCTCTGCTTCTTTCAGGTAGCTTAGCTGATCTGAGACTTTCTCAGCTGTCATCACTGTGTACCTATGCTTAGAGTGAAGAACCTAGTGAATCTGGTCAGTTTCAGGGATTTCCTGAAGCCTTTGAGTTGTACACTTCCTGAGTTTGATGAGCTTCCCTACAGGAGGGAATATTTTACCTTTGGATCTTTCTGTTGTCTCACTCCATCTTTCTTATGCTTTCCTTCAAGGTGGAAGGTTTTAATCTTGAAAGAAACTTCTATAACAACACTTTGGTCCTAAATCTGTACATTGATTCTGATTGTAATTCAGAGGAGGGTGCTAATGGTGGTCCTTCTTATATATTAGGTGGTTACTGTTTAAGCTGTCTCCTGCTGCATCACAGCCCACTTTAGTATTTAGTGGATTTACACCACACCAAAGGTGAATTTTTATAGTGGTTTGGCTTGATGAGGTAAGAGGCCACTTCCAAGGGACCCCTCATGTGGACTGAGTTGGTGCTGTTGGTAGTTTTACACCACAACATTAACTTTCTGTTAACAGTTTTACAGAAGACTCAGGGGAGAATTTGAATTTTTGTGGTAGAGTGGCTGTTTGAGNTAAGGGACCATTTCTAAGCCCTTTACACAGGCTGGGTGGCCTCTTCCTTCTGGCAGAAGTGATCATCTAAGTGGCTTGGTGCTTCAGTTCTACCAATTGTGACCTGCCCCAGTAGCTTCTTGGGCTTNCTTATAACATTGGATAGCTTTCAGGTAATAGAGAGTGAATATTGCCAGTTTTCATAAACAAATAGACTCANAACTAGCANGATACCACTTTGTCCTTCACTTTTTTGATCAACATGGTCCCATATTCAGCCTTGATTTAGGGCTGGGGAATGTAGCTCTGCTGCTTGAGGGAAGGAAGTGACAAGGACTCTGGATCTCCCACCAGATCCATTTTAGNAACCCTCTTTCTGCTTCCCTGCCTTCTAATCTTTAGGCTAAAAGACCATTGCTATTTCCCCATTACTTATATGATATTGAGTTAAGCCTTGTCAGTAAATAACATCATTTCCTTTGACAACATTCTTTAGGGTCATATTAAGAATGGAAGCAGGTGCCAATGATTCTGAGACAGTGGAACATGAGCTTTTTCCTTAGGGAGCTTATACATAGAAAGGACACTAGTTTCTTCCTCCTATGATCTAGTTCTCACCTAGTCCCCAACTCAATTGCTCACCCCAAACTTAATGTAATATTTTTGAATATTAAGTTTATTGTAGTGGATAGAACATGATTTTCACTCTCTTTATATTGAACCTTATACCATGATACAACNCAGTGTCTTGCTAACTTCTTTACATGTTACAACTTGTCATTGGTTGACATTGAGCTTATAACTGATTGTGCCTCCAAGGCTACTTTATCTGATGCTCTGTATATATAGCATGGACTTGGAAAGCCAAATTTTTGGCTCAGTTTTGGTCACTAGTAATAAGTTTGGGTCTAAGCTGGGTGTGGTGGCCCATGCCTATAACTACAACACTTGGGAGTTCAAACTCATCCTTGGTGACTAGGTAGATCAAAGCCTGCCTGAGCTACATGATAACCTATCTAAATAGAAAAGGAAAAAACCAGTTGTCCACTAAGCTTCTGTCTTGTTGTATGTAAGCTACTGTTCCAGCCTGTCATGGGTTTTAAATCCTCACTGTGCATCTAACACACTCCCACCCAGTCAACATGGAGTTGTTGGCTGAGCCCTTAGGTTTTTCACGTAAGTAATTGGTACAGAGGTTATTTAGAGTGGGCACAGGACCCTGAGATCTGCCATTGGGAATCTGGGATGCTACAGGATGCTTACTCAACTCTTTGTCTTCCTTGCTTCTAGGCCAGCACCCATCACAGGCNCCAACTGCATGTTCCATCAGCCTCTCTCAGTTCCTTCTGAGCTCTAGACACATTGTGTAGGTTGCAGATACCANATCTGTAACCCTTGACTTTGGAGAGGTAAGAAAANCAACCTAACAATTGTGCCATTTTCTCTCTGAAAATGTNTTCNAACCATTTCTGCTTCATTTAAAAGACGATGAACAGATTACATGGCCTAAAGTCTACAATTTGGTGAATTTTGACATAATTATATNTACACCCTTGAAACCACTTCTTGATCAAGAGGCAGGACATGCTGTCCCCTGGCAGTGCTCCCCTAAGTCTTTTGGCAGCCATGCCTGCCCAAAGCCACAACTCCCCAGGAGCTATTGATCTCCTTCCTAGAACCATGACTGGTAAACAGCATGTAGGAGTTCATGTAGATGGAATCGCATTGTGTGTGCCTTTTTGTTGNGATCTCTTCACTCTGTGTTATGATTTGAAACCCACCCATNCTGTCNCTCTGTAGACAGCATNCTCCCATTCATTCCTACATGGTCTTCTGTGGTTGGCATAGAACACTTCCCTGTTGGGNCTTTTTCTAGTTTGGGGTTGATCTGAATAAGGGTTCTCTCAGCAACACATGCAGGTTTGGGTATGGACATAGGTTTTTTATTTTTGGTGCATACCTGGACTGGTTGTCCATTTTTGTGTGTTTTTATTTTTTTCTTTCCCTTCAAACCANACTCTTCCTGCCTCAGATTGACATGCTTTTCACCATTCTGTGGTTTCTAAAACTGAAATTATATCCTATATTCAAAATAGCAAAAGTTATCCACCTCCAGCCTTCTAGTGTATCTTCATATTCCTCATAAACTTCCCACCTACAAGTTCTTTCAATTTTAAAAAACAATCTGTTGACTCAAAGAATTTATTCTATGTCAGGCAAATATTGCTGAGCATTTAAAATTTGTGTCAGACTAAGCATATATACATGCATGTATACACACATGCACACACTTAATATAAAATCCTATTTCTTGACAATGACAATGGTATAAGATGGACAATTTTTAATGTATACCAATGTATATGTAATATAAATAAGATTATTATTATTATTATTATTATTATTATTATTATTATTATATAGCCTAGGTTGGCCTTGAACTCATGAGCCTTCTGCCTCAGCCTCTTTAATGCCAGGATTAAAGATCTGTACATTTCTGAATCTGAAGAATTTAAAAATCTGAAACATTTCTCACTTCTGTCTTAATTTTTAATAGATGAAGGATCAGAGCACAGGAATAAGTAACTAACTACATGGTGTTGGTTGTTTTTGCTCTTTTGGGGGCTGTCACCCAGTTCCCAAATAAATCACACACAGATGCTTATTCTTAGTTATAAATGCTCAGCCTTAGCTTGGCTTGGTTTTTGCCAGCTTTTCTTAACTTGACTTAGCCCTTCTGTCTTTCACCTCTGGGCTTTTTGCCTTTCCTTACTTCTGTAACCTTACCTTCCCTCTTACTCCGTGGCTTGCTGTGTAGCTGGATGGCTGGCCTCTGATGTCCTCCTCCTTCTCTTGCTCCTTGATCTCACTTCTCAGATTTCTCCTTCTCTTTCTCCTCTCTGCCTGCCAGCCCCACCTATCCTTTCTCCTGCCTCACTATTGGCCATTTAGCTTCTTATTAGACCNTCAGGTATTCTAGACAGGCACAGTAACACAGCTTCACAGAGTTGAATAAATGCAACATAAACAAAAGTAACACACCTTAAAATAATATTCTACAACAGCTACATTTATACATTTACACTAAGTTTTGAAGCTTCATGTTTCTAAGCTAGGGTTAAACTATTTTTTGCCAGACAAGANGGACAGTGGAAAAAGAACTAGACTTTCAATNTGGTGAGTATAAGACAACAAACTCCTCTGAGTTGAGAAAATGGGTGTTCTCCGTGCCACCGAGCTGAAATCNATGGGTCTGGAAAACCTTCATGAGCTGGACACAAAGCTTAAATGGAAGGGCAGCATGAGCAATGGCCCAGTGGCAGGAACAGGGCTTCAGCTGCTCAGGGCAGGGACTTGTAANCNGATGTGAGGTCAAAGAGAAGTGNCNTGAGATTNTGNACAAGAAAGGCAGAGTGTGGCCACACCAGTGCCCNCCAGTGAATACCANATTGTGCATCAAAAGCCAATGACTGTGGCAAGCCCGATGATTGCTGGGAAATGTTCGGGCTGTGCTAATACAGTGGCTTTTAAAGGGAGAAGATGGTACGATGAAGAAAGCCAATATGGAGTTCTCCATGTGAAAGTAAACAACCAGCATCCCAGCTAACCAACCAACCAACCAACTTCCTAAATAATTAACCATTGCAATCAGATCCCAAGTCCCTGTTGTGATAGGGACAAAGTTTATTCTGGAAGAGTCAGGCAAGCTCTGCCAAGTATTCGGAATTCAAACAATTTTTGTATCACTTAGTAGCTTTGGCTCATCTTGCACTGGCTTCTTCACTTTAATATAACTCATCTTCAAGTATTTAACTACATTGCTGCACATTGGTATATTTCTAATCTTTCTAATTCATGAGCACAGAGCTCTCAGTCTATTCCATGTACATGTAGTAGAAATTAAAATGCATGTCAGCTGAAATGATCTGTTTATTTCATTCATTAAAGATGCCACTTATTATCTTCACTTGGGTTGTTTAGTCAGGTNGTATCTCCTTTTGCTCTGTGAGTCCAAAGACTTCATAATGCTCTAGAGTTACTAAGCTGCTAATGGAGGAAGCTTACTTAAATATAATGTTAGTATAGATTTAAAAAGCTTGCATAAAACTGCATGTCATTTTTTATTTAGTTATTAAGGCTTAATTTAGCTACAGGTCTCAGTACACAGACTGATGAGTTGGGAAAACACTTCAACAAGATTAGAATATTTCCCCATTCTTCAAAGTGTGGTCCTTCTTACAGGCAATATTACTCTGCTCTGGTCTCTATCACTTACATGCATGGAATCAAATTTCATACTGTTTGGAGTTAGCTCCTTCACCAATCATAGTGATTTCAGAGACTCACCATTGATTCTGATATGGGTCTGTGGTTCTGTTCTGTTGCTGACTGTGCAAGAGGCATCATTGTTATCCCTCCATTTTGTTGATTTCCTTCTGGTTTTGAGACATTTTCAATCCAGTTGCTTAGAACATTTGTGTTTGTACCTGTTTTATGGACATTGTAGTTTCATTTCGTAGACAAACACACACTTTTCAAAGTATTTACATCTTTAAGTCTATTTTTAGACTTTGGACTTCTTTGTAGGAAGCCAATTGCAAGGCTCAGTGGAGATTGTGACATCAATGTTAGGCTGAGCCAATGAGAATTTTGTGATGACAGATGGCTTTCCTTAGCATTAACTCCATTTCTTCCATGATTATGTTATGAATTAGGGGTGACCTGCTAGCCTCTTCTGCTAAGAACTTCAGGATCAAGAAGGTGAATGGGAAACCCTTGAAGGTGTTCTGAAGTGTTGCCTAAAGGAAAAGCATGCTGTAATGTCACATAAGTTAATAATTTTAAGGAGCCTCTAGGCTTGGCAGTGGAATTAAATGCTTAACAATAATTCAAAAGTGGCTTACAGGAACTTAAAAGTGTGAATCATTTAGTAAGGCTGGAATTATGCTCCTGACATATATGCATGACACACAAGAGCACTTACCTGNGAATTTATTACCAGTTTCTGAGCAAACAAAGCCTGACCTACATTTGACTACAGTCAGCTGTCTCTGGTTAGTCCTGTGGGCTCCTTTTTATTAATGTCACAATTGCTAATGTGGTATAACATTGTCATTACTGAACGACGCGGCGGGACAAGCTGCAGCTGTTATTTCTCCTTCTGAACCTAGTGAATCATTAAATTTGAGTTTGGGGGAATACGCGTTGTAAAGATTATTTAAATTCTGATTGAGAAATAGGACTACCGGGAAATTGTAGGTACATAAAGTAAAACTTGAATTAATCAAGTTTCTTTCTTTGTAGATCTTGAATGTTTGAAATTGTTCCTTATGTTTAATTTGAAATCTAATGTCAAGGAAATAGAAGGTGAATGGTGGGAAATGAAGGAACAATATTAATTAGATACCGAGTCTTTTTTTCTTCAGATGGAAAAGTGATGTATTGTTACTGGGAAAATAGCAGGAACACAATTTTGCTTCTAAAGATCACAACATTTTATTCCAATAATTGTAATATTAAGAAGGTTTTTTTTCCCAACAAGCCATAAATGCTTGATTTCTCTTTGATATACATGGGAAATTTTAAAATATTTTTTTGTAGCTACTTCCATTTGTTTTTTAAATTCTTTGCTTCAGTCACCAATTGTATTCTGTGTCAGGCACAATCCACCAGTTCCCAGCCTTGGGCAAAACACCTTGGTGGGCCTCAGACACTGACATAGGCATACCAGTTGATGAGTTCATCTTATGTGGACATAAACTCAGCGTTCTATTGCTAGATCATATAGTAGTTCTAATTTTAGGTTTTTGAGGAATCCATGCTGCTTCCATAATGGCTTTTCTAAACACAGTCCACCAATATACTATTACACATTACACCAGTGATGTGTACTAATATACCATCCAACAACAGTGTGTCTGTGTCCTAATACACAATCTATGAAGCTGTGTACTCCGTAAATGGCATGTACTAATATATATTCCAACAGTGGTATGGAAGGGCTCTCCTTCCTCTGCATCCTAGTTAACATATGCACACAGACAGACAGATACATAGATACACTCACACACAGACATACACACACACACCCA
>LZPO01055218.1:51665-67599 GCA_001675575.1 Neotoma lepida
CTCCATTTCATCTTAATTCTGTAGTTCTATCTATCTGTCTGTCTGTCTGTCTGTCTATCTATCTATCTATCTATCTATCTATCTATCTATCTATCATCTATCATCTATCATCTATCTATCTACCATCTATCTATCATATATCTATATCTGACTACTATCATCTATCTATCTATCTATCTATCTATCTATCTATCTATCTATCTACCATCTATCATCTATCTATATCTAACTATCTATCATCTATCTATCTATCTATCTATCTATCATCTATCTATCTATCTATCATCTATCTATCTATTTATCTTCCATCTATCTATCATCTGTCTACCATCTATCTATCATCTATCTATCATCTATCTGTCTATCTATCATCTATCTATCTACCATCTATCTATCATCTATCTGTCTATCTATCTACCATCTATCTATCATCTATCTCTCTACCATCTATCTATCATCTATCTATCTATCATCTATCTACCATCTATCTATCATCTATCTATCTATATACCATCTATCTATCATCTATCTATCTATCTATCTATCTATCTATCTATCTATCTATCTATCATCTATCTATCTTCTGTTTTGGTGGCTTTTCATTATGATTTTCTCCATCTGATCTCCCAGATTTGGGCTTATAATCCACCATCTTGCCACAGACCTCTCTTTTGCTCATTTTCTCTCTTAANTGAATAACAGCTTTGCCTTTCAGTCTCTATTAAAGCATCACAAAAACATAGTGTGCTGCATTCCCTCAGGTAATCAGGAGCCTTCTGCATAGCTGTCAGTATCACTTCAACGGCTACATTGCTCTTACAATGATTGTATAAGATATTGCTCTACCTCATCTCATCTTCCAGTCTCTCCATTCTTCTGGGGTTAATATTGAAATATGTAGATAAGAAAAATTTTAAGTTTTGAACTTCNCTACAAATCTTGGGAGAAACAGTGTATATGCATACAGAGGAGCTGTTAGATTTGTGTCAATGTTCATTATGGATGTCTAGTATTTTTAGACGCTCTTGTCTCTTTGCTACAGAGGCTATTCTCACTTTTCCTTAGAAGTCGGGACCTGGACCCACTTCAGTTAATTGTCTATTCTTGATTGTTTGGAAACTGCCAGGAAATATTTATTGCAAAAGCATTTTAGGAGGAGGCATTGCAACATCTGTTCTGTTTCTGTAAGAATTTATTTGGTTCTAGTCATAGATAAGACCAGAAGATCTGGATACAAATCTATTAACAAATTATTGCCGTCATATCTTAAATCTGTGTTTTCCAAGCAGCACTAAGTGAGGTATATGACAGGACTGGCCTGCAGAGGGCATTCTCCACATAGGTCATATGTGGGTATCTTGCATTAAAAATGCTGTAACACACAAACACGCATATTATAATGTATTATATATTATATATAATATGTATATAATTATATATATAATATATAATGTATATATTATACATTGTATAATGTATATGATTGGACCAAGGGACCTGGGTGCATGGATAGCCCATACTTTCCAGATGTTGACACTGAGCATAGAGAAATTGGGACTGCTATCAGTCTTTACAAGATAAAGTCAGCAGGCTCAAGGAACTGATGATACAGTTTTGTCTGTGCTTTCTTGGAGTAGCTTATATAACTCCAGACTCTCCACAGTCCATATTATTGGCAGTAATTCAACTGTTAGTCTTTCTTCAAATAAAACTTGTTGCTGTTGATGGTGGGAAGAAAAGCGACTTGAAAAAGCAAAGTGTTTTATCCACCGTGGTTCTTAATTGTTGAGCGTTATCAGTTGAATTAAGTAAATGGGAAGTCCCTTTCAGAGTTCAGTCATAAAAAGGGATTAAGTCTGACATACTACCACAGGACTGGACTCTTTGGTTGGGATGTTACNGAAACCTAGGATCCCTTTGAGGCAGAGACATTACAGTTAGTATCTCCGTGCTTTTAAAAGACAAACGTATATCCACATTCTTTCTCTCTGCAACTGTAAAGGGGCCCATACCCATGAGAGGGCAAGAAGGTTTTAAGAGAGGGTGCTGGGGAGAGTATTAGAACACATGTGACATGAAAGTGAAGGAGATATTGGGGATGGAGGAAGAAGGAGCAAGCACCAAGAGNGTCGGTTAAAGCTAAGTATCATGAAGATGCCAATAAAGANNTATGTCAGTTTGTGTGCTAATTAAAAATGAAATTACAACCAGGCATGATAGCACATGCTTTTAATCCCAGTACTTGGGAGGCAGAGGCAGGTGAATCTCTATGAGTTCAAAACTAGCCTGATCTACATAGTGAGTTCCAGGCCAGCCAGGGCTGCATAGTAAGACTCTGCATTAAAGAATAGAAGTTCAATCATTAAACAAAACAAACAAATCCACAGATCTAGCTACTGGATGGGACCTGTGTTTTATCTGAGATTTGGGTTAGTATATTTCAGGGGAATGAAGAAAAGGCAGCAAAAGTTGGCCTTTAGTTTTTTGTGAAGACATTCACAATATGTTTAAGACATTAATAAAACCTACCATATTTGAGGACTGTCGTCTAAAGAGTGGAAATGAATCCCAAAAGCTTCCTCCTAGACGCAGGCCCTAGGGGAAGCAGTTCCTATGCAGACCATTAAACTTGCACACTTCTGTCTTGGTTTGTTCAATTAAGGACAATCTGAGGGAGGAAAACTTGTGCACTGGCTCATTTCTTTACATCTCACTTCTGGTTCACTTTTGACTTCCATCCAGTTTTGATGGCTCTTTGTTCCCTGTCCTGGGGGCTCTGCCTTATCCAGCATCAGGATCTTGCAGCTTCTGAGCACTGGATATGTAAGGGTATGACTGCTGTCCTAGAGCCAGGCTCACATGAAATATCTGCCCAGCCCATCAACACTCAGAAACAGTCATACTGTGAATCAATTCAAATTTGGGGATGAGTCCAGAGTCTTTGAGTTCTGGAAAAGGAAATCATTAAAATAAAACCCAAACTGGCTCAAATATTAGACCAATTACAGGCTGATACAAGCTACATGCTTAAATGGATACAGATTTGAACCCCTTTGGCCGCTGAGCGGAGACAATTCNCCAAAAAGTGTTAAATATCGTCAAGCATTGGAGGAATTAAAAAGAGGCATCTCTTNCTGCTGCCCCCTACCACCCTGTCTCTCACAGGAGATCAACATAGTTGTGTCATCTCTGGGACACGATGAACACTGGGATTTNGGGCTGATCAGCCACACCCTGCCACTAACAAGGCACAAGAAGCATGTAGCCTCTATTGGCTCTCAGTCTTCTCTTACTGGAAGGCACCAGATTGCAATTTGGCTTTCTTTGCATATTTGTCTGTGTATTTTCAGAGGCTATTCCAAGNCTTAAAATATGACCAGGGTCAAGAAAAGTCAGGGTCTCAGCCACTGGAAACTGAAGCCACTTCAAGAAACATGGCTCCCTCTGGAAGCACTGGCATGGGAGGAGGATTACNTTGTTGACCTCACATTTTGGGGACCTTTCTTCTTTAATCTGCTTTTCCTGCTGAATACTATTCTTGGTTGAGATGATCAATAAGGCAGAGCATGTTTACCTGCAAAGGAAAAGTTATGTAAGGAAAGGACTTTCTGATGGCTGAAGCTGTGTGAAGTTGTGATATATGTCAAGGGTACCTGAAGGTGGTGTCCCTCAAACCTTGCTGGCACCTGATACCTTGGGGAAAGCCCTAGCATTGGGATTTTTAAAGTTCCCCTCAAGTGATTCTAAGGTGTCCATGGGAGCATATGAGAAATGTTTGCGCAAGGCAACCCTTTCCCATTTCTTTAGCTTTCTCCCCAATACCTTCTACTACCACACCCCTGGTGCTATCTCNGATCTCCCACACTCTGCAGACTATGAGCAAGAAAGCCTTACTTTATCACCTTCCACTTACTNCCCACCTCTGACTTCATCTTATCTGTTGAACATACACAGATATGTTAAACTACTTTGCAATGGAATCCTTAGTAAGATCAAAGAACTAAATCTTCTAGNTATGAATATGCATGGAAAGAAGACACACTATTTAGNAAAGAGCCAGANACGGCTTCACAGGTCTATAATCCCTGCACCTAAGNGACTGAGATAGGCAGGCCACCAGTTCAAGTAAAACCTAGACTCTATAGTGAGGTGTGAGGTCAGTCTGGGCTCTATAGGAAGAGGCTGTGTCAAACAACAGCAATAAACAAACAAAAACAAAACTCCTCCACAATATTTGGAGAATAATTGCCAAGGACAGGGGATTTTAAGANGAACAATTCAGACTGGTCAGTGGAAGCAGCCCTGCCCCTCACCTCCCAGATAGAAAAGAATCATTCACATTCAGAAAAGCCNGGGTGGGTCACTATGGCAACATGGGCAGCACAAAGACAGCTGTGCTGCTGTTCCCAATTTGCTCCAGACAAAANACTGGGAGAGAAAGCCAACTGCCAATACTGCCTAGTGGCAATTTGTCTGGAGGCTGTGGCACATCCAGCTGGGAAGGATGCCACTGTTGTGATCTGGCATCCTAAAGGACAGGCTTAGGTTTCTTACCTTGCTTGCTAGCTGTGTCTTCCTGGACTCCAAAGTCGAGGCATAGTATTCTATTGGTTGTGCAAGCCTCGGTCTAATACAGAGAGGACAAGCAAGCAACCTTTGGAGCCACTATATAAGGAACTGGGANGGGAGTGTGGCCCAATAAGCTATTCAAATGAGAGGAGAACTATATGTTCCTAATTCTAACACAGTATACACACACCTTACTGGCTACATTAAAAATCTTTCCTTGGTTTTTGGGACTTAATTGAAAAACCATAGCTGCAGAAGCTCTGGGAAGAGGGACGTAATGCAGAGACCNTGTTTGCAGGGTTCTTCAATCTTAGGTGCTTCTAGGGATACTTCTGTTCCAAACCAAGAGCCAGGAAGTCCAGTGCATTCCCTCTTGTTCTTTCATTTCAGTCTTCCACAATCTTCAGGGCTAGCTGAGATACTGGCTTCCTAGGAACTGGAACAAATCCAGGCCTGAGCTCACCATTACCACAGAAAATCCAACCCATGCTAATGACTGATAATGTCTCCCAGCATGACTTAGATACAGGCCNGACAGTGAAGAAGCCAAAGGCTCTGTGTCCTTCCGCTGTCCTCTAGAGCCACCCTGTCTGCCTTGTGGTTTTATTGGATGTTTATAGGTAGCCACAGCCTGTGGAACCTCAAGTCCTCAGCTGGGCTTTAAGATGAGCTGGTTGGAGAAGGATGAGTCAAGTATGGTATCCTCTCCCCACACCTAGACACTGCAAATATCCTTTATACTTTTTCATCTCTGTTCAAATTAATTTTATTTTAGCATATGGTTTCTTGTGGGAAAGCCAACTGGTAGTCTCATGGCTCCAATAACTGAATCCAGCTGTTTGCTTTCTGCTGAAGTCCTCTGAACCTATCCGGGCATCACAATGCTTTGTGATTCAAGGCTACTATGCCACGAGCTCTGTGATGGATTCAGGATACAGAGCTGTTTTCAAGTCGTGGGTGATTATAACATGCATTCTTATTTGGTCATTACACAGTTTAGGTCTCTGGTTCCAGAATGAGAAGCCAGTCAGCTGATATGTAATCACAAAACAGGTGTATGCCCTTGCTCTAAGTCACTTAATTCACATAGGCCTAAGTAAGAGTCCTTATCTGTAATCGGGTGGGAAGAAAGTGGGGCTCTAGACAATATTGGTGACTATGCAGCTCACTGCCCAATGTGTTTGCTTTGGGAACTTTGTGCATTTTGGATATGGCGTTACAGATGTCCTTTCCTCACTTTGTTCTATAGACTCCAGAATCCTACATCTTTCGGAGGATTGACGCATTTGGAAGCTAGGACAGAGGGAAGGAGACAGATACCCTTTTAGCATAGTAAAATATTGAGACCATTCTTTCAGAGGTTAATGCAGACATTATTATCTGTTTCCCTTTTTCTCACAGTACCCAGAGCCCTNCCAGCTCAAACAGATAGGAATAATTAATTCAGTTTGAATCAGTTGCTAAGTAAAATCCATAGACCAAGGGCCTGGGGAAGAAAAAGAAGAGGTCCCAAAGAAAAGAAGTTTCTTTGCTAAACACAAGAGATGTGGCTTCATGTGGCCACCTCATGAAGACCCTGCCTCTACAGAAGTGGAAACAGATGGAGACATCCAGAATCAAGTAAGAAAAGCCATTCCATACCACCTTTGCTCCTTCCTACTCAAATCCAAAGAGCCTTTCTTCTGAATACTCTTGTGGGATCCCCTTTATCTTCATGGTCCTCGTGGCCACCAGTCCATGAGAACAAAGGGGCAGAAGCAACAACAGAGATCCTTGGGCAGCCTATGAACATGACAGAGATAGCCCTCTAGGAGATGACTTCAGTGAATTGGTTCAACTTTATTCCAGATTATAGGGAGTATATAGGATTGAGGAGCCTGGGGACAAACCCTAATTTGCATTAAGTGGTACACTCCTATTATAAGGCTTTGTGTGTGGTAGCTGGATCCTATAGCAAAGCTCCTAGTACAAGTCTTAGTTACCATATGTGCCCCAGGGGGAAGGCTTCTAGCAGGAATCTGTGCCAAGGGTCACCCTAGAGATAAGTCAGGCATCCAAGCCTAGGGACATCCTCCAAATAAGGGCAGGTAGAGAGAGTAGGAAGTCCTTGCTGAGGGAGAGGGAGTACTTCCTGTTGCTGCACTTAGAGAAAGCTGACAGGCTATGGTAGACTGCAACCTCTGACCAGCAGGGCCTCCCAACAACTCTGAATGTGGAAAGATCTCAAGATGCTGGGATGTTGGACTGTACAATGCACTGTAAATGTGAGGATGCACAGCTGGTAGTCATGGAGAGTGATTTCATTGGTTTGAAGTGGTACCCAGGCACCTGTATAGCTTAAGATATGTACAGCCAATGCTTAGATTTACTTTGCTTTTATATATTCTTTCAACATGTCAAATTTCTTCCTACACTCTTCCAACCTTACAAGATCTTTTCCTCCCTTGAGAAAGAAGCAGCCCTTCCTCAAGCTATCTTCCTTGCTGTGGAGAAGTTGGTTTGACAAGTTGCCCAGTCAAGAAATTCACATGGATATATAACAGGCATCTCAAACTTAATATATCCAAAGCAAGCCACTCTTTTCCCCTCTAGACTTATTCTTTTCCTCCCAAACCTTTCCCACATTATGGATATCTTCTCCATATTTACTTAAGCCACCATCCTAAATCAAAGCTCACTTCACACTTCTAATACATCAGCAGATCTACTGGCTTCTTCAATAGCTAGATCCTCCACTTCTGTCGTCTGTTGTGTGATGTTTTGATTGTGTTCTGATAATAAAGCTTGCTCAGAGTCAGAGGGCAGGGCCAGCCACTAGCTGACCAAAATTAACCATAGAAGTTTGGAGGACTGTAGAGAGAGGAGACAGGAAGTAGTAAGGCAGGGAAGAGAGAGGATTTCGGCCCTTTTGGACAGAGGAACACAAGAGGTAGGAGGTGACCGGTGGCTGCTCCCTGCTTCTCTAATCTCTCAGATTCTTATCCTGATATTTGACTCCCGATTTTTTATTGATAAAGATTAATTAGAATAACGCTTCATCTGGCGTCTAACTTTTGGGGCACAAATTCATGAAATAGCCACTTGCCCGTGGCTTTGCAGTTAGTCCCTCACCACTGGCCAGCTCTGCTTTCAGGCAGCTCTGTGCTTTCACTTCCCACCCCTTCACACATGCTGCTTTCCCACATTTCCCTGTGGCTGCCATTCAGATGGCTGGCTCTTTGGTTTCTTTTCCCTGTGGGTTGTGGGCTTTCCATAAACCCCCTCCTCAGGCTGATGACATGTGATCAGTGGCAACTATCCTCAACCAGGCTGTGCACCACTTGTGTTCCCTGCCCAGACATGCTATGCAGAGACAACTAGCCTTACACTTCACTGTCATCATCAGAAGATTTGGTGAGACAACTTGGAATTCTTAAAGGGAGAATTAATTTAAAAAATGAGAGTTTTCCCACATTAAAAATGGGAAACACTATTACAATGGAGGGAGTTAGGTCTCTGTATGATTCCACAATGGATGGTTTAAAATGCAATGATTAAATGAGGGGATAATTAACTTAGCTGGAATTTATGTAATGTCAATTTTAAACATTATCGGTTTGGTAATTCTTGTTTTATCCCTAAAAATGTTGCTTATATGAGTGCCAAGATACAGGCCTTAGAAAAGGTTACTAAAGAATATAATGCGCCGGGCGGTGGTGGCGCACGCCTTTAACCCCAGCACTTGGGAGGCAGAGACAGGCGGAACTATGTGAGTTCTCTTATACACATCTAGATGTGTATAAGAGACAGGGTTGATATGAGTGACAAATTCCAAGCCTTAGAAAAACTTACTAAAACAGATTATAGAGATATTCAGACAAAGACAGAGGAAATTAAAGGAGAACCAACTTCACTACTATGTTATAAAATTAGAGAGGAACAGCCCAAGGTTATCAAAAAAAAACCAACCTCAATTTATTCAGTCACCCTATGGGAACAACTGCCAAATGATAGGTATCCCCAAGGCTATGTAAGAGCTCACTGGATTCCTGTGGAAATGTTAGAATTGAGGAGATTTAAGGAAGCGATAGTCTCATATGGTATGCAGTCACCTTTTGTGAGGCAGATGTTAAATTCATGGTCAACTAGTAACAGAATTGTCCCACAAGACTAGAAATACTTGGTTACAGCAGTATTGGAACCTGGTCCTCAATTACAGTGGAGGACCTAGTGGAAAGATGAAGCTATGACCACTAAACAATAAAGTAGGGCTAGAGGTATGGAAATTTCTCAAGACCAACTTCTCGGAGAGGGCAATTAAGCTGATGTACAAAGACAGTTATGTACTATGACCACACCCTGGCTCTATGCTGTGCAGCAGCTTTGAATAGTTGGGACAGAGTTGAAGAAGTCAGAAAGAGACCTGAGTCATTTACTAAAGTTATACAGGGACCAAAAGGAACCTTCACTGAATTTTTTTAAATAAATATTGACTTCAACTATAAATAGAATGATACCAAACCCAGAAGCTAGACAAATAATAATTGAATCTTTGGTTTTTGAAAATGCTAATTCACAATGCAAAAGGGTAATTAGGCCTTTAAAGGCAAGATCAGCACCCATAGAGGAATGGATCTGAGATACAGTCAATATTGAATCTCATAATCATGTTGATGCTTGGATAGAAGAGGTGATTTCCAGAGGCTTGAAGAAAAATCAAAATGTCAAATGTTTTAACTGTGGTAAACAAAGTCACCTAAAAAGGAATTGTAGGCAGAGCATTCCTAGAAACAGTGCTTTTTCTAGGAATAATCCAAACAAAAGACCCTGCCTTCTGGAGTATGCAGAAAGTATAGCAAAGGCCAACATTGGACCAATGAATTCAGATCAGCAAGGTAACNCTTTGCCATTGGGAAATGCCTTGGGGGGCCTCTTGCAAGCCCCCATGTCAAATTTGGTTCAATCATTCCTTGTCACCATGGGGGAAATTCCTTCCCAGAGCAATTACAGGACTTAATGCNTTTTGTAAAAAGCCATACTGCTTTGAATGATAGAACAGCTTTAGAAGATAAAAATTTCAGGAGAAACCATAAAGCAAATATTATAAAGATTAGATTCAAACAAGAGAGACATCTTGATTAGAAGAGGTGATAGTTCATCTAACAGCATTACCATTCAATCTAAACTAACTTATAAGACTAACAAATGCTTTTCATTTGATCAGATATAACTTACCAAAAGGGAAACTCCCCAAAGTCAGGGTTGGGGCAGGATTTTGTTTTTGTCTTTTCAGGAGAATGAAGACTAAGGAATCTGAAGACCACTGGACAAATGAGACATCTGAAGAAAAAGGATGAATCATCCAGAGAAAACGTCCCAAAAAAGGAGTAAATTGGCCTATTGGTATATCACATTTCCAACAGGATAAAATTTCATAAATCTTCCCAAATGTTTGTTTCTGCTGTTCTCTACAGACATATAAGGCAAATGGTCTTTTTATAGCCCTAGTCCAATTAAAAATTAAAGCTGGCTTTGGAGTTGGAGTGTGGCTCTCTCCTTCTCTAAACCCAAGCATGCTTGTTAAAGTAAAATCCAAAATCTCTGCCTTATGTCAGAAGAGCCACCTGATATGGGACCGAAGAAAAACCAAAATTAAGGGACTATTCTATTGCCACTAATCTCATAATTCTTTGATTTTATTTTGACTCTTAAACTTTTCTTAAGGTATAAATATTACCTCAAAATTTATAAGATTAATATATATTTTAAACTTTTTGTCATGATATTAATGATCATATAGAGTACTAACTAATTATAGAAATATAATTAGTTATATCTACATCTAGCTTCCTATACATGATTTCAGGTTTGAGTCTCTATCAGGTAACTGGGAATTAAGTTTTTGTACTCTGGATGTACATGACAAATTATGGTCCTTTAACTTCTTTGAGATCTGCTGCATATGATATTTAAAATGTTTAAGTTCTCTGCAATGATCCATGACCATGCCTAATGGTGACCTTTGAAGTTTCCAAAAGGAGGATGGGACCCCGCAATGACAATTCCATTGGGACTATGGTAACACCACTATTCCACCCAAAGATCAGCTTTGAACTACAAACTGTTCAGTACAATTTCAAAGTGGTTAGCTGAGATGGTTCAGCCTCAGAGACTACTCTAACCAGGACTTGAGACAAGCCCTGTACTTTCCCATTATACAAAGACTGGACAACAAATGATACAGCTAGCTCTCCCAGGACTTGACAATTATCCCAATTTTTTTTCAGGGTCCCTTAAAGATGCCATTGCCTGAGACAGCAGGAAATAATTTTAAGTACATAATGTCCACATTCCCAAGAGGGTTGGCAGTTTTTGGTCATTCAATGAGTTATAGATGTTTGTCATCATTTAGAGGGGTTGGTTACACGTTGTTATTGGTAATGGTCAGGAAAAAATCTGAGCAAAGGAGATTAGATTCAGGGATCTTGTTCTGAAAAGAAAAAGGGTGGATATAGGAATGACAGGATAAGAGGGTAGATTATTGCATCTACTTTTAAACCAAAAAAGTAACTACTAGTCTTTAATATTTTACATTGATATGGAGTTTTGTATACTGATACAAATTTGAGGTTATTTTGTTATACTGTATGTATATTTCTACTCTTGTTTAAGATATTTTTGTATATTGATACAAATTTAGGGTGATTTTGGTTAGAACATACTGTACATATGTTTCTACTCTTGTTCAAGGTATTGTACCTAAGCAGCTCATTTAACAATGTAATGTAAACTTCTCATCTTTGAAAGTTATTATTACAAACTAGGATAATAAAGAACTGGAAGTCAATAGTCAGCTATTACAATCAAACTTGTAGTCACAATCAAACTTGTAGTCATGTTAGGTATGTTTTCAAGGTAAAATAGATATATTTTGGATAGATAGATGGTCTTCAAGTATTTCAGAACTCTATAGAATATGTCATTTAAGATGTTTTAATAACATAAGGTTCTCTTTTTAAATGACAATGAGACATGTCTACCCCTGGCAGCACCANTTGACTTCAGAGAAGATGATGGGCATTGAAGAAACTCCATATGAAGTTTAGTTTCTTTATGGCAAATGTTAGCCACTGGGCAAGAAACTGCCCTTGCCTTGACTGCTGATAGTATGCTGTCCAAATTGGATAAGCAAGACACAAAAGAAAGTGACTGCCAAACTTTACCAAATCAAGATGGGGCAGTCCTTCAAAAATCTTGCTTCACAGAAAAGTCTGTCAGATATTCTAGGCCTGTAGGCTGAAGATGGATGCCCTAATGTTACAGAGGAAGCTTGGGTGACTGTCCAGGCAGCTGGCTGTTTCCATCATATCTTAATTTTGGAAGTTGTTTACTCTGCACTTCCTATTTACTCAGGAAATATTATATCCTTCTCAGGTCTCTGATGGAGCTGAAGACTAGATTGTTATAGTTTTCCTTGTTACCAAATTCAGAAAAGAAACTCACAAAAGAGGTGCAAAGTGTCTAAGGTTGAGAGACACAAAAAGATAGTATTGGGTTGGTAATAAAAGTTAGGATAGAAAGTGAATTAGGTACAACCCTTTGGAATCATCAAGATAGGATAGATAATGGAGTATTTTCTCTGAATTTGTCAAGTGCAAATGGACTAGACATTGTTAATGTAGTTCTTGTCTGTATATATTTGTATATAGTTATTGTACTTATTATATATAGTTTTATTATGTTAGTTAAAACCTTTGCTTTTTATTTAGATAAAAAGGGGGAAATATTGTGTGATATTTTGATTGTGCTGACAAATAAAGCTTGTTCAGAGTCAGAGGGCAGGGCCAGCCACTAGCTGACCAAAATTAACCATAGAGGTTTGGAGGACTGTAGAGAGAGGAGACAGGAAGTAGTAAGGCAGGGAAGAGAGAGGATTTCGGCCCTTTTGGACAGAGGAATGGAAGAGGCAGGAGGTGACTGGTGGCTACTCCCTGCTTCTCTGACCTTTTAGGTTCTTACCCTGATATTTGACTCCCGATTTTTTATTGATAAAGATTAATTAGATTAACACTTCAATCATCCTGTTCCAATTTCCCATTGTCTCTTGCTGCCATCTTTCTTTTCCACAGTGACAATAAAGGAGTAGCTGGTCCTCTCCAGCCACCTTGCTCCAACACAGGTTCTGTTTTGCAAAGTTACAAGAGACACTGAGCTATGAGAACACAAACAAATGGACAGGTTAGGGGTTACACAGCACTGATACTTACACAGAGTCTTGGCAGATACACAGGACCTTTTGTGAAATAAAGAGGAAGACAGGTATTCCATTAAGATGAATCTCCCCTGTCCTAACCCTAGCTTTTTAGCTCCTAAATTAAGGGAAATAACAGAGTATTGGGACTGGGGAGATGGCTAAGTGGTTAAAAGCATGTAATGTTCTTCCAGAAGACCTAAATTCAGTTCCCAGTACTCATATCACCTTAACTCCAGCTCCAGAGGATCTGATGCCTCCATCTTTGTGGGGCACCTGCACTCACGTGCACATACCTACATACAGACACATGCATATACATAATTTAAAAAACAATAAAAATAAAATCTTTAAAAAGAATAGTTCTTTAAAAAAAATAACAGAGTGGAAGAAGAAAAAAGTACAGACATTCTTTTGATCCTAATGACCGTGGATCAGGTAGCTAAAGAAAGTAAGTTAAAAAGAGATTAAATTGTCTAGAGTCATGCAGTGTGTTGATCTACAGTGAGCACTCACGACTCCCTTGGGTTAAGACTTATGAAATGTAAAGTGAAAAGCAAATGGTAGCCTTTGTTAGCTAGTTAGAAACATTCTAGAACTGCATTCTAGATCTAATTGGCCATATCTCAATGTCATTTGTTGAGAATTTGTCCTCCCATGCACTGAAAGAGATTCATCACCTGTTATCTTACCAGTAACATAATAACTGCTTAAGAGATGGCGGTGGTATTGCTTTTACAAATGAGAAAGTACCATCTGAGTAGATTGTGTGTGTGTGTGTGTGTGTGTGTGTGTGTGTGTGTGTGTGTGTGTGTGTTGTGGGTGTGCAGTGTGTGTCTGGGTGCATGTGTTCATGTGTGTTTGCATATGTGTTCATGGGGGTGCATGTGGAGGCCAAACTGAATGTAAGATGTCTTTTTCACTTGTTATCTCTTATTTGTTTGTTTATGCTTCACAGTGCTGGGATTGAAAATTAGATCACAACACATGCTTAACCAGCACTCTGCATTGAGCTGTATTTCCACCCTTCTATCTTGTTGTTTTGTGTTTGTTTGTTTTTATTTTTATTTTTGACAGTCTCTCATTGAACTTGATGCTCCCTGTCTCCTCCTGCCACTGCTGGACTTACGGACACATGACACCATAACCATATTTCACATGGGTGCTAGGGATCTAAAATTAGGTCTTGGTGCTTATGTGGTAAACACTTTCCCAACTGAAACATCTCCTAAGTACCCATCTTAGTAGATTTTTAAGTGCCCAATTTGTCAAAAAAAAAAAGGAAGAAAATAAAAGGCAGTGCCAAGTTTTAGAATCAGATTTATTTGACACCAATGCCATGTTTTCTCATCTCTGTTGCATTTCTGAAGTGGGAGATAACCAGATCCCCAAGCCCATCTGCCTGGGCTTCCTCTGAGCCATTTCTATGGCATGATATGCAATGGCCTGGTGTATATTATTCAGAATTGCTTGCAGACTGGAAATTATATATTTTATTGTAATTTTATATTTATATTTATATGTTTCTCTAGCCAAATTATACCACATGTGCTCATGTGCTGTGTTCTGCTTCGGTTGTCATAAGAATGAGCTATGAATCACTCTCATGTGTCCAATTAGAATACAGCTCAGTAGGAAAGAATGACCACCACTGGTAAAAACATAAACAAAATCAGGAAGAAAAAAATGTTCAATTATTCTGCTTACAGTTCTTGAATAATACAACAATCGCAAAGAAAAGAAACATTTCTTCATTTTCACTCATCCTTTCCCATCTGAAGAAAATATTAAATCTGTGTATACCATGGATTTGCCTCCAAAACGACCCTTCTGTGGTGAGGCTCAGCTGTGCTTCTACGGTGGCTGCAAGCTCAAAGGACTAAAGAGGTGTCTCGACCATAGTGGTGACCATGCTGTGCTCCTTATTGAGGATCTCATTCTATAGAGTGGGATTAATTTGACTATGGTCATCTGTAGTGAGAACATGTGTGGTATGACAGGGGAAACAGGAATGATGGGGATAGAAGTTTAAGTAGGAAGGGCATGGGGGCTGTAGGGCAAAGGTGGGAAGGGATGACTAACACTAAGAATGCTTGAAAAAACATGGAAAAACTAGTATTTTGTAAGCTTCCTCATATATACATACAAATAAATATATACACATGTGATTTTTAAATAAATACATATAAAAATAATAAGTAAATTTTGTCAATATTTTTAAGATGCATGTAGCTCAGAAAACCAGTGTTTTCTAGATCATACATTCTACAAAACCATGCATCTGTACATTCCATCAAAATGCAAAAGGTCTGATGTAATGGACTATTAATTGATTCTTCATTGTAGTTTCAGATTCCACTTTTTAGATAACAATTAAGAAATGGACATTTATTTAGTTTTTGTGTGAGGCCAAAGAAAACTAAGATTATCTGGAAAGACTGAACATAATTTTTCTCTTACAATTGCAACAATTTGAGGACTGATTTATTTTCCAAATATTTCAACCCAAAATAGTACATGATAGTGGATGGAACATGGATTGAGAACACAGTTTGATGGGGTAAAACATACAGACCGTTTTGTATGCTGTGACTATGTGTTGTTCTGATTGGTTGATAAATAAACCTGTTTGGCCAATAGTGAGGCAGAATAAGGCTAGGCGGGACATTTTAACTAGAGAGAGAGGAGAAGAAAGCAGAGCAGAGAGACATTGCTAGCTGCTGCCAGAAAAAGCAAGATGTAAAGGTACTGAAAGGNCACAAGCCATGTGGCAAGTATAGATGTATAGAAATGGGTTGATTTAAGATGTAAGAGCTAATCAGTAAGCCTGAGCTAATGGCCAAGCAGTTATAATTAATATAAGCTTCTGAGTGATTATTTTATAAGCAGGCTGCAGGACCGCCAGGAACAAGGGGCCTGGAGGGACAAGGCAGGACAGAAAAACTTCCAATTACAACAGTTATCTTTCATGAAGGCAAAAGGATTTGCATAATTAAGACAAAGCCAGACTTCTCACTAAACTTTCTTGTTCTAGGAAATTCAACTTATTTTTCTTAAAATATATTACTTACAGCCGGGCGGTGGTGGCGCACGCCTTTAATCCCAGCACTCGGGAGGCAGAGGCAGGCGGATCTC
>LZPO01055218.1:67693-88031 GCA_001675575.1 Neotoma lepida
TATATATATATTACTTACTTTTTAATTAAATGAGGTCAAATGATGTTGTTTCCATTAAAATCCATTGGATTTCTTTGAACTTTAAATGGAAGTTTTACTCGCATATTATTTTGTAGAAACTAAGGTTGTTCTTGGACATTATTGATTTTTCAATATTATTGTTTAAAATAAATAATCATTTAATATTTGCTTATTTTAATTTCAAAGTCAGTAATTATAGGTATAAATCACACAGAGAACATACCTTTGTGATCTTTGACAATTTTCAAAAGTATAAAGAAATTCTTAGAACAGTAACTTTGAAGATTTCTGTGCTAGATATACAATACAATAAGAGAAGATTACAGGGGAATAAAAGAGCAAATGACATTGAGGGTGAAGCTGGCTTTGTTCCAGAGTTGGATGTGGGTCACAGATTGCTTTGACAAAGGTAGAAGGAAAGGAGGAGGTCACTGGGGGAAAGGCCGGTCCCAGGAAGAGCGGATCTGGGGGACCATCAGACGCTAGCAGTGAGTTAAGATGTAAGAATCCTCCAAATCTCTCCTTTTAGCTTAGCTCTGATTCTGTTATCAATCACATTCTCATTCTCCCCTCACCCCATTTCTTTCCCACTTCACCCCTCCCTGAGAAAAGTTTCTCTNCTTTTAGCAATTCATGTAATTCTAGTAGCACTGCCTAGATGAGTAGTTCTCAACCTGTGGGTCACAACCCCTCTGGGCTGAGTGGCCTTTTCACAGAGGTTACCTGAGACCATTCTGCATATCAGATATTGACATTATGATTCCACAATGAAAATAANTTTATGGTTGCGGGTCAACACAACATGAGGAACTAATTACATTAAAAAGTCACAGAATTAGGAAGGTTGAGAACCACTGATCTAGACAATCCATAGTAACCTTCCAATCTCACAGTCTTGTGTTTTAATCGCACTATAAAAAAGGCTTTTTGGTATGTTGAGTGTGCTGGCTGTTTTTATGTCAACTTGACACAGGCTAGACTCTAGCTGCTAGAGTCATCTAAGAGGAGGAAACCTCAATTGAGAAAATGCCTCCATAAGATTGGGCTGTAGGCAGCCTGTAGGGCATTTTTTTATTAACTAATTAATTTATTTTACATCCTGATCACAGCTTCTCTGCCCTCCTCTCCTCCTACTCCCTCCCCCTTCCTCCTTTCCCCCACCCCCAATCCACCCCCCTTCTCCATAATTGCTCAGTAAGGAGCAGGCTTCTCATGAGCTTCAGCAAAGCATGGCATATCAAGCTGCCATAAGACCAAGTACCTCCCCCTGTATTCAGGCTGGGCAAGGCATTTTCATATTTAGTGATTGATGGGGGAGGTCCCAGCCTATTGTGGATGGGGTCATCCCTGGACTGGTGGTCCTGAGTTCTATAAGAAAACAGGCTGAGCAAGCCATGGGGACCAAGCCAGTAAGTAGTACCCCTCCATGGCCTCTACATCAGCTCCTGCCTCCAGGTTCCTGCCCTGTTTGAGTTCCTGTCCTGACTTTCTTTGATGATGAACAGTGATGTGGATATGGAAGCCAAATAGACTATTTCCTCCCCAAGTTGCTCTGGTCATGGTGTTTCATCACAGCAATAGTCATACTAACGAAGACAGTAAGGAAGCATTACTCATAGATCCTGGGCACCTATATTCCCTTCCGTGTGTTTTGAGGGCAGTGTAGCTGGTGCCCACAGGAGGCACATCTATTGATAACCTCGACAGACTTTGCTTTCCCATTACAATCCTGTCCCCAGTTGTTAGTCAGGAAACCAGGGAGATAATTTCTGGAAATAACTTCTTTTTATTTTGTATCTCTCAAAAAATTCCAATAGAATTGTCCTGGCTAATCCCAGAAACCAGTATTTCATCAATGTGGAATTTCACCCTCTCAGACACTCAGATCTCGGCCATGAACTTCCACATGACGTGTGTCCTGAGTGCAGCTGGGTTCACAAACCTTGGAGTGAAAGGCAGCCATTAGGTGAATGCTTGTTCGGTTGCCACCAGCACTGTCAAGAGAGCACAATAAACTCCAGGCTTTTGAGTAATAATTTATCAAGATGGCCAAACTATGAAAGAATGCTTAAATTAGATAAAAGAAACTTGCAAGATGCATGCAGCTGAAATATTTTCCAGCATATGCTCCCTTCTGAAAGTAATTTATAAGTTTGTCTAGCTTACCCTCGCATTTATGTGTGATATGGTAACTAATTATGTAAGGATAGGAAGGGAATCCCCAGGGTATAAATTACAGGAACAACTAGAGATTCAGCCAAAGGTCTTTCATAAATCAGAACAAGCCCAAATTCAGAAACTATTCTCACAGAATCAAATGCCTTATAAAAAATCAGGCAAAATGACAAAAGCCATTTTTCACCCCTGTAAGTGTGTGTGTGTGTGTGTGTGTGTGTGTGTGTGTGTGTATCAGGATGCTATCTCTTCAGTTAGGCAAATAACTTACCAGGACATTCTCCTATTGACGTTTAGTATTACCCTGAAGGAATGGTCTTTGGCATCTGGCAACTTTGACTGTACAAAGTACATCATCTGTCGACCTCTCTTGTGTATATACAGCCCAGCAACTTCGTACGTGTTTCCTCCCAGAAAGGTATCCAAACCACAGCAATCCATGTTTCTCTTGAGATTTTCTTTCCTTAAAAATTTTACTTACAAAATATTTAATTTTTTATGTGTGTATGTGTGTGCCTAGGTATGTCTGTGCATGATGCATGTGTNAGAGCCTGAAGAAAGCATCAGATCCCCTGTAACTGGACCTACAGACAGTTGTGGTGGTGGGAACCATGTGGGTGCTGGGAACAGAATCCAGGTCCTGTAGAAGAGTAGCCAGTGCTCTTAACCACAGAACCGTCTCCCCAGACTCAAGATATTCTCTTCTAAAGAAAGTCATTGCTCCACTTAATCTAACCTGCCCCAGAGAGTGGCAGTGGACAATGTCACACCAAGTTTGCTACTCTCCTATTCCTGTCCATCATTATCTCTCTAGGCTACATCTTGTCCTTTTTGATCCTCTGCTGTTTCTATAATTACAGACATATGTGGCTTACTGGATTACTGTGAGAAGGCTGTGTGTTCTCCTTCAGATAGTATAACGCTCACAGACCACAGTATCCCACCATAGTGTATTAGCTAATAATTTGAGTAGGTTTGAGGATGAGGGGCAAGGTTGAAGGTGATGCCCCAGGTAGAAAGAGTCCTAAGCATGGAAGCCATGGTATCTAGCTTGGAGAATGCATGCAATGAGGCTCCAGAAGGTATGTGAATGTGATGAGTGAGTCTCTACAAAGGAGATGTAAGCACATTAAAGAAAAATTGCATTTACTTCAGAAGTTTGCCTTTACTTCTGGCCATTTGTATGGGCTTTTTTGGCATTCATCCATTGTCCAGAACCACGTGGCCAAAGCTGCCAAGTTCTGCTGCTTGCTGAGGCTGGAACATGTCCCCCTTGTTCAATTACATCTTCACTGGCTTTTTGTTTTCAATGGTTTCTTTCACTGCCTAAGCTTGGCTGTCCTGAAACTCACTCTGTAGACTAGGTGGGGCTCAAANTTAGAGATTAATCTGCCTCTACCTCCAGATTAATTAAAGGTGTGTGCCACCACACCTGGCTCTAAGCTTTTCTTTAATTCTTTTTCTCAAGTTGGAAGCTTAGCTGGGTGGGATCTTTCCCTGAGGTCACCGCTCCCTTTATTCCATTTAACATTAAGCTTTTCTTTAAACTGTTTCTCTCCTTGAACACAGGACTCAGCTCCTTTCCACTTCCTGGTGCCCCCTTTCACCTCAAATTGTACATTTTGTAACTTTCCTTGTTTGGCCTGCTCCTTTTCATTAAAGATCTTCATGAAAGTGAACATTAATAACCACACAACAGAGTCAATACTAGGCTGTTCTGAAATTTCTTCTGCCAATGCAATTAATCCAAAACTCTTCAATTTAGCCTCAGGCAGACTTTTCAGACAAAGGCAAAAAGCAGCCACATTCTTAGCCAAAATATCACAAGAATGATCTCTAGGGTACATACAAATNTTCTTCTCCTCTGAAACTGGGCCCCCACAGTTCAAATCACCCTCGATACCACTGTCTTCCATGCTTCTACTAGTATGGCCCATTAAGACTCATTTAAAACATTCAACTGCTTTTCTAATCCATACTCCCAAAGTCCACATTTCCACTCCCTGTGAGCCTATGAGGGCTATTTTTATTCAAACCACCACACTGTGGAAGGACTTAAAGTGTCTAAATAGTTTGTTCCCTATTGTGAGAAATATAAGTAGATGGGAAATTTCCTTTGAACTTCCAATTTTGTTTAAGAATTCAAGAGGGAGAAACAATGAGCTTGAGGAGAATACTGCAGGATGCCTTCAGAAAACCAAGGGAAGCCTTTTCTTAGAACCCTTACAATACTTAGCCTAATCTTGAAAAATCCAGAAATCCCAACCTCCCCGACACTAAAGGCCCTGATGCACCTAGAACTAGTCAGTTCCTAGAGATAGCAACCACTTTGCCCAGGTCTCACGGACAACAGAACTAATGAACCCAATGCAAACCAGAGTCATGGCCCAACCAATCAGAGCTCTCAGTAACACCCGAGGGCCATGGTCATGGCCCAACCAATCAGAGCTCTCAGTAACACCCGAGGGCCAGGGTCATGGCCCAACCAATCAGAGCTCTCAATAACACCCGAGGGCCAGGCACCAAACAATGAGACTCCACACCCAAGATCTTAAACCTGCCTTACATGCTTCTTCCTACAGAATACCCCTTTTGGGAGTTCTCTTAGCTTTTCTGTGTTCCTGGTTCTTCATTTTTGGCTGCTTTTGGGTGTAAAGTAGTTGGAAGGACCCTCCTGGTGGTATGATTGTATTAAGTTTCAGAGTCATGTTGGGAAGAATCAGAAAGATGTTGAGATGAAAACTGTCCCTTTAAAAGGCACACAGGGGATAAGGCAAAGCACAAGAAATATACTTTAATATATGAAAATTTAGATTAATATGAGACTATTACTAAAGGTTTACTTCTCTGTCATCTCAATCCTTCACCCAAACATTTGCTTCTTTTTGTTTGAAAACTGGTTATTCCAACCCCTGTCCAAGTATATTTCTAGAACTGTTATGAGGAATCATTGGACTTTCAAAATAAATCTGGAAATTGCTTTTAGATACTACAAAATCACAGGGAAGGACTATGTGCAAGGCAAAATTATGCAAGGGACTGTGTGTGTGAGAGAGGGAACCAGGAAGCTCATTTTGATTCAGGAAGCAGCCAGCACTTTGGGTCAAGTTGAGATAAGGTACTACCACCATTATTTAAAATCAACAAGACTGATTTTTTTTTTCTGGAAAACTTCATGTGGACTTTTTGTATGATTCTGAAAGTGTGTCCATTCACAGACTCTCTAGGAAGCAGGACAAAGAAGATGCACAACATTCTGCCTGACAGTTCAGTGGTAGGACATGAGCACGCCGAAGAAAAGCCTTACCTTTCCACTTCACCTGGAGCTGCCAAGTGAACCATCTCAATATTTTAGAGAAACAAGCTGCTTCTGGCTCACATCTTGTTTGCCTTTGAGTTTGGCTCAAAATACTTTGCTCAAGTGGAAAAACGGGTAAGAATGTAGGAAAAATACCAAAAGTCAAGAAACTAATTTTATACAGAAGAGAGATGAAGCTGTAAATGCTCTGGACTTCCACTGCATAATAAAGAAATTATTTTTTTAGATATCAAATATATTTGTATTGGTCAGTGTTCTATTGTTGTGAAGAGACACCATGACCAAGGCAACTCATAAAAGAAAGCATTTAATTGGGGGCTTGCTCACAGTTTTAGAGAGTTAGTCCATGATCATCATGGTGGGAAGTAGATAGGAATGTCTCTGGAGCAGTATCTGAGAGCTTTACATCCTGTTCCACAGGCAGCAGGCAGAAAGAGACACTGAGCTTTTGAAACCTCAAAGCCCACCTCAAGTACCACACTGCCTCCCATAAGGCCACACCTCCTAATCCTTCTCAAGGAGTTCTACTACCTCATGTCTAAGTATTCAAATATATGAGCCTATGGGGGCCATTCTCACCCAAACCACCACCCTAGGTAGTGCTATTATTTGAGGTGCAAGGTATGAAGGCTTCCAGCATTTGAGAGGTTTTATAATTTTCCTTTAGAAGCAATTCTAAGATTGGAGAAATTACTTTCATCTGCTTACTTCAAATATTTCTGTCAATGGACATTTATTTTTTATTTTAATTTTTTTCATTTTACATAACAACCACAGTTCCCCTTCCCTCCCCTCCCCCCCACTTCCCATCCACACCTCAAAGAGGATAAGGCCTCCAATGGGGAGTCAACAAAGCCTAGCATATCCAGTTGAAATAGCTCCTCCCTGATGCATCAAGGCTGGGCAATTTACTACCCTAATTGTTGTCATAGAACCTTCATCCAGTAACTGATGAAAGCAGATGCAGAGATCCACAGCCAAGCACTGGACTGAGCTCCTGGAGTTAATGTCCTCAAAAATGGCACTTCTAGATAACAACAAAAAAAATGTTTATAGAATCCTGTGAGAGAATATGTATTTGGCTGNTTTTGCCTTGTTAAAATCAAAACAAAAAAATCAAAACAGAATCCCAAAAATTTTCCTCAAACAGTATACTCAGGTGAGTGGTGCTCACTGTCACCAGGAAAACTCCATTGATAACATCTTAGAGCTTGGAGTTCCTAGCATTAAAGAACAAGTAAAAGTGAACTATTGGATAGACCATTTAGATGAACTTGTTTACCTTGAAGATGAAGTAGCTGGGCTCAGAGACAGGGCTGCACACTAGAACTCACCCTGAAGACTCCTCTATGTACAGAGTACAACAGGGCTCTTCTAGGTCTAGTTCCTTTCCTTGCTACAGTGATCAGGGAGCCGTGATTGCCTCCATTAGTCTTCCTGNCATGATTATTAAATATGAGCTTATTAAATATGAGGGGCAGAGTTCGGGGTTCTTATGGATAGCTCAATCTAATTACAATCCTGCCCTGTAGATTCTAAAATACAGAAGGACTTCTGGACACAAGATCTTCAAGAGATGTGTATAAGAGACAGATCCTGCCCTGTAGATTCTAAAATACAGAAGGACTTCTGGACACAAGATCTTCAAGCGAACCGTGGAGTACTAACTGTAAAGCTGGGTTGGGCGTCAGGGCCTGGATTTGGAAGAGAGATGCAAATGGGACGGCCTTGCCTTCTCCAGCTTTCCCCCGTTTTTGTTTTTTTGGTTTTTTTTTTAGACAGTATTTCTGAGCAAGACTCAAAGACCAACAGAGCACAAGTCAGAGACTCCTTTCTTGAATCATTTGGAAGGTTTTGCTTGGCATTTTCAGGTGGTGAAGGAAAGTGAGCCATTTCCTTGTTGAGTTCTTACATGTCCTGCCAATTGCACGTCAGCTTTAGTACTGGCCTTTTAGACTCTCCTTTGCCTGACTGCCCAGTTTTAGGAATGAGTTTTATGAATGAGTCTTTTTTCGGAACCACAATGTTTTGTCCAGAGAAAATTTTAAATGTTATTGTGAATGGAAATCACTAGGAAAACATATTAAAATACAAATTACTGAGCTACCCCCTCTTCTAATTCAGTACATCCAGAGGGGAACAGGTTCTCAGAAGTGTCAAGTGATGTTCTGTTGAGTCCCAGGTTCACTGTTATTGAGATCAGTGGCTGCCTAGGACCCAGCCTTGAACAGATGACTTCTCATCCTCCCTGCTTACCTCCTCTTTCGCCAAACCCTCTGCTACCCTGGTAGGAGGTGAGTGAGAGATGGCAAAAAGGCCAGATGCTGTCATCTTGTATTTGGGAGCTCACTGGTTTTATTCCTACCACGTTGGTGGTGATTTCAGACTTTTCTTTAGTAATTTCTTTTCTCACTAATTTTGCCCTCACACAATGACCACACAATTCCTGTTCTCATTCAACTTGAGTGATCATTGCCTCTTCTCCAGAATTCTGTAGTGGCTTCTATTTAGAAAGATTTTTATTACCATTCTCCAGTCAGTTTCAATCCATTATCAAATTGAATTTTCTAAATCAGGAATCTTAACCTAAAACTGTGTTCCCTGGGCCTTCAGCAGGAAAGAAAAAAAAAAAAAGAAGGCATTAGCCCCAAGACCCTCATTGGTTCTTTCAGCCATTTCCTTCCTTCCCCCAATCTCACCAATGCCTCCAGCTCTCTAGGTCAAACTTGGCAGAAGGAGGATGAGATTGAGTGGGCCCACCTCTTCCAACTACCACTTCTGTTGAGTGTTTACCTGTTGTTTGGAAGGTGTTGTACTTCTTAAAACTAATCTTCATAAAAATCAGATGGAATTACTGGGCTGGAAGGAATAAGACGCTATCTAAAGTTACTCCCAGCTAGTAGGATGAAGATGAGAAGGAAAATAAGTCCCTGGGCCAGTGAGATGGCTTAGTGGGTAAAAGTGCTTGCTGTCAAATCTGATGACCTGACTTTGATTTCTGACCTCAGAGATGTAAATGGTGAAGGGGAGATCAGACTTCACCAGCTCTCTTCTGACTTCCACACATGTGCTGTTATATTCCCACATATATACAAGTAAACATAATTAAACATTTTAAATGTATTTTTGAAAAACTGAAATAGTTTCCCCAGTTGCTTGTATAGGCTGCTTGACATTAAGCCCATAGTAATCACTTGATGTTCAAATAAATAAGTTAGACACTAGAAATTAAGGAGTAAGCCCCAAGATAAAGCGTTCCTGATTAGAAACTTGGTTCCACGACACAGTAGCCCTGAGTAAATTACTCTCTGAGTATCAGTTACTTATGCCTGAATTAACATGTTCATTTCATAATGATCTCCTGTGATAGCACCTTTGTAAAATGACCCCTGTGGTTCCTGCTTCCTGGTATATGTATGCCTTTGTGAAATCACCTTCCCCTGAGTGTCGGCAGATCTGTGATTTGCTTTAAAATAATAGACTATGACAAGAATGGTATTATATACCCCNCTTTGTGATGGAATTTTTGTTAATAACACTTGCTGTGGTTACAAGGTTGTTTTCCTAGTGGTGCATGTATTAGAAGCTTTATTCTCATACTGGTTAGAGATTCAGCCTCCTAACCTGTGAAGTAAATCAATTTCTACTCTCTTGGTAATGCCTGCTTTGGGTATTTCATTATAGTGTTGAATACCAAAATAACAGAAAGTTAAAGTTTCAGATCAGCTTGATTCTGAGTTAATGAAAGAGTATCCTAGAAAGGCCTGGGCTATTTGGACAGTCCTTTCACAGAGGGTGTATGCCTTAAGACCTCGGACCGGAGGCTTTCTACTGTTGGGTGATTCCCTCTGACCGTTGTCCAGACTCCCAACCCGTAGAAACTGCCATAACAAATCTGTATCGTTTGAAGCTGCAAGCTCTTTGATGCAGCGATGCACATCTTTTCTCCTAATGCATCACTNCCATCAGTGTCTCCTTCAGAAAAATGAGGTTGAAGTGAAGTCTAAGGATGAGCACCACTCGGGGGAGCTGGTCAAGGACCAATCACGTCTTTGCACTACCCTGGATGAGTAGACTAGTTTTCAGCCGTACCGCTTTGAGAAACCAGGCAATATGTCCTGGAGGGGTGTTCCCTCCCAAGAGCACACCCTTTCCCAAGGCTCGCGGAACATCACTACAGAAGAAGTAGAAAGATTTTAAGAGCCGTAGGTGAGAGAGGGCTGCTGTGAAGCCGTGTCTTCGGGCCAAGACAGAGCGTTTGCATTTATGAACCCAAGCATGGCTACCGTTGTCTGCAGAAGACCTGTGCCAAGTCCATCCCCATCAACATTCCTGCATGAACTAGAGAGGGAGAGTCTNAGTTCTTCAGAGAGTGGCCCCTGCTTGGTTCCCCATGCACCGGAGGATGGCCCCATACCCATAGGCATATAGCAAGCATTAATTGGATTTAGTGAGTTATGAAATGAAAGAAGAAGAAGAAGAGGAGGAGGAGGAGGAGGAGAAGGAGGAGGAGGAGGAGAAGAAGGAGAAGAAGAAGGAGGAGGAGGAGGAGGAGGAGGAAGAAAGAAGGAGCCTTGAAGTTAGGAAGGGGACATGGTGGTGGGGTGGTCTGAGAGGAGTTGTAGATAGGAGTGGGGTGATCGGAATCTGTCTCTTATACACATCTAGATGTGTATAAGAGACAGGGAGGAGGAGGAGGAGGAGGAGGAGGAAGAAAGAAGGAGCCTTGAAGTTAGGAAGGGGACATGGTGGTGGGGTGGTCTGAGAGGAGTTGTAGATAGGAGTGGGGTGATCGGAATACGTTGTTTGCAGTGTGAAATTCTCCAAGAGTAAATAAAAACTACAGCCTACAAAAAGACTGGGCTAAGGGAAGGGCACCCTTCTTGTCTCACAGTTCTGCCTATTTATGGAACTCCAGGAGGCCAAAGCCCTGACAAGTGGAGAGAGGAACTGGCTTCGCCTTCAGGCAGGGACAAGCAGCTGTGATCGTTCAAGCACCAGGCATCTGAACACCAAGTAAGTGCAAAGCCTGATCTGGACCGGGACTCCGGGACACACAGTGCTGAACAGGCTCGACTCCGCCCTTCAGAGTCTCCAGTCACCGGGAGAAGGACATCAGCACACTCAAGTGGTTAGGTGAATAGATGGTAGGTAACGATGATGGGCACAGGCAGTCAGGTGGTGGAGTAGAGCTGGACCTGATGACGCAATGCGCCAGACTAGAATTAATTAAACAAAAACTCAGTAAACAAATGATTTCATGTCTCTGCCCTGGTGGAACTTAGATACTGATGCAGAAACATTTACTAATAATACATCAGATTTCTAAAAACCTAATTACCACAGGAAGAGGAAATTCAGCAGGTGGTAAGATCAAGATGGCTGCGACAAGGGCTTTGGACTAGGCAGTGAGTGGAGTACTCTCTTAGATGGTAACAGTTAAGTTGAGTCCTAAGGAAGTCGCCACCCCCTGTAAAAAGCACCCTAGGCAGAGAGAAAGGCTGTGAAATTTTCGAGGTGCTAAGTCGCAGACCTACTGTGTGCAGGATAAGCCGCAAGATTTGGATTGCATGTGTTTTCATCTTGTAGAAAGGTAACACCAGCTTTAATTCGTATTTGACCTAGCATCAGTTGAGGAGAGTAGAATCAGTTGGTGGCATGTGTAGACTTAAAAACCAAACCTATTGGAAGTTTTGGCTTACCTGTGGTTCCTAGGGTTTTGAGTGCCTGAAGGGTTGTGAAAAAGAACAGAAAAAAATAGAAAAATCCTGGGTAGTACTCCTAAAATTAAGAGGAAATGTTCTGTTTTAATGTGAATGAAGAGTTCAAGATTATAGAGGGAAAGTGCAATGACCACCTTCTCAGAAATATGTCCCCTAAGTGGTTAATTTGAGGTGACCTGCATTCTTGACTTTTGTAGTTGATCTTAAAGTTCAGAATTAAAATGGAGATGCTGTCATTGTTCAAAAACTAGCTGCTCATCAGACTCTTCCAAGAGAGTTTTATGTTACTTTATTATTATTTCTTTTTATTTTACATCTCAGCCACAGTTTCCCCCTCTCCTCTCCTCCCAGTCCCTCCCCCAAAAACTCCCCCTTCTGATCCCACCCCCCAATGCACTCCTCCTCCATTTCTGTTTGGAAAAAGATAGACCTCCCATGAGTATCAACAAAACATGGCATATCAAGTTGCAGTAAGACTAAGCACCCCCATGTATTAAGGCTGGGAAGGCACCGCAGTATGGCAAGTAGGGTCCCAAAAGCCAGTAAAAGAGTTGGAGACAGCCCCTGTTCCCACTGTTAGGAGTATCACAAGAGGATCAACCTATACAACTGTAATGTATATGTAGAGTGCCTAAAGCCCATATTTCCAATCTTCCCCAGACCCATGGGTCAAAATACCTTAGAACAGTCTACAATTTTTTTTATATTTTTAAAAGACCTTAGTAATTATTATGTGTCCTTCCCTGGAACTCAGTGCATATATTACAAAGAATATATGTAAGAATAGAAAGATACATGTGATAATAATGTATTAAAATAATCAGAGTAATATATGTGTATATGTAATAAGGTATATTAAACATTCATTCTCGTGACTTATGGCAATTACTAATAAATCCATTAAGTGAAAACATTGAAATAGTGGCCATTGCTTCTTGTATGAATGTAGGATTCAATTCCCGTATCTCATTGAAGTACATTTGTCAAACAGATAATGTGGAGTTCTGTCTTCTATGTGTTTCATTTACAGGCTCCTTATTTAAAATATATAATTAATTTTTGATTATCAAACTCAAGGTCAACAACATTATATGCCAGGCTGAATTAAAAATACCTGCCATATGTATTTTCTCCATAAGCCACAACAAAATCATCTTCCACTTTGTGAACATTGACCAGAAACTTAGCACTGTGAGTGGAGACCATTATAAAGAACAAAATTACCAACATATAAGCACAAACGTGTGAAAACTGAATACTGAGGACACTTATTTATAGACTGAGAGCAGAAACAAGCCCTAGGGTTACTTTATTTTATACTAACTAGGAATATGCTGTTGGAGGTCACAAATTTTCCAGTGCTCAATTCATATTTGCAGATGACTATCAAAGGGACCCAAGTATGGATTTGAAGATTACAAATAAATTGAATTCTGAATCTAGCATGTAGGTTCCAAAGTTCAGATCCATGGGTGATGGCTGATCTTGACTGTCAACTTGACTATCTCTGGAATGAACATGGACCCAAGCTGCTGGACACACTAGTGAGGAGTTTTCTTAATCAGATTATTTGAAGCTGGATGACCCTTCCTAAATCTGGGACATTCCTTCTAGTGGAAGTCCAGGTAAAAGCACATGGAAGAAGGAAGCTTTGCTTTTTTCCTGTTTGCCCTCACTCTCACTGACATGTTCATCTGTGCTGCAGCAGCAGCTGGAATTAAGTCCAACTTCTTCAAGATCCCAAGGTAGACTAAAAACCATCAACTCTCTGGGAATGCCTCAGGATTCTAGNACCAAGTTGGGACTTCAGAGACATCCAGCCTCATGTATGAAATTGGATCCTTTCGCTTTCTGTTGTGAGGCAGCCATATTTGGACTACCCACATCTTATAAGCCAGTTCAACAAACCCCCTGTCAGTATATATTTTTTTTATCAGTTCTGTTATTTTAAAAAAACTTTGACTAATACACCATGTAGTACTTGGGGAAATGGATTTCCCACCTCATTGAACCAAAAATATTAATTTTTAGTATTACATGGAATATGATGTTCTATTATAAAAGGCACAGCTTGCCAAAGCCATTTAATGATACAATGAAAACACAACCAGGAGGCGCTCACAACTGTGTGTGAGGGTATTGAAAAAGCCACAAATGTTTTCAAGCTTACAAATAATTTACTACTTTCTCTCCAAATAAATACCATATGGATCTAAANCTCATTTGTTGAATAGCTTCCAACTGTTTCTGTTACTGGCATATTGATAAAGTGTTTTGTTTTTCAGTACATTCTGCAGCGAGCATCAGTTCCATGCACAGTACAGAGCTTATAAAAGTAAGCATTTTCAAAAAAAAAAAGTAAGCATTTCAATATTTACCTCTAGCAACTTTTAACTCCTGAGATGCGCTCATCCAATACATTACACGTCAGTTCCCACTACTTGTAAATAGACCGGAATAACTTTTAGCAATATGACATGAAAGCAGCGACCATCCTTACACCTTTTCCTTTTTCACGAGGGTGGTGTTCATTGTTTATTGCTTAGAGAGCTCTGCCAAGGATGATGACTACTCAGGCCAGTAGTGTTCATTCTAGATGCATCTTGAATTGATTAAAAACTATTTCTCTTTGCAACAGTGATTTTTTTTTTACNTCGAGCCAGAGGATGAATTTAAGGGATATGATCAAATCGTCAGAGAAATAATGGTGTGGAAAGTGAGAACGAAGTCATTGTTGTGTTTGTCAGTTACAAAAGGAATATGCAATGATTCAGGTTTGATAGACCCAAAAACAATTTCTGAATAATCAAATCAATGTTAGAAATTGAAATATTTCTAATAGATAACAACAAAACATAACTTTTCTAATGAAAGCCAGAAACAGAGTAGATCCAGATGGGAGGGTTGGTGGGGTAGAACTGGCAGGAGTAGAGAGAGAAGAAACTGTATTCAGGATAAATTGTATGAGAAAAGGTATTTTCAATAAAAGGGGGAAAATAATCAGGTAGGGAGAATACCCTAAATAAAATAAATTGAACTTACCCCATAAACTTACTATGAATATTCAATGAGCTAATTAATATATGGCTATATCATAACATTTGATGTGTAATAATTAGGACATTAGTAGATTTACTATAATTAAACATATCAACCTGGTTTATGAGTGTTTGGCTTTACATAATTACACATTTAGATCTATGTGCTATTTATATATGTATGCATTCATAATAGATACATGTTATATGTAAATTCTAAATGTTGATAATAGCTTGAATCTTATTATAGCAATATAATTTAAAGGAATTAAAACATGAAAAATTGAAATATTTCTTTTTTAAGTACTTTTATTTATTTGTGACTCTGTGTGTGTGTGTGTGTGTGTGTGTGTGTGTGTCCCTTAACATACATGTATGCTACTGTACATGTGTGGAGGTCAGAGGACCATTTGTGGGAGTTGTTTCTCTCCTTCCACTATGTGGGTCCTGGGGATTGAACTCAGGTAGTCAGGCTTGGCAGCCAGCGTCTTTACCCATGGAGCTGTCTCACCAGCCCTAAAGACTTCTTTTTAAGATTGGAGAGTCTACATCTGATTTCCAACTTGTGATAGGCACAAAAGTAAGAACTGTTCCATTTGAGAATAATTATTTATACACTAAAGTAACTTATGAAACTATCAGCAACTATAGAAAGAAGTGCTGCTACAGAGAAGCTGCGGACAGAAAGGGGGTGTGGTGGATTGCCTGTTTAGAAACAGTTTGTTCATTGTGGAGAATAGAGTAGTGGGGTTGAAGTAAGTTCCAAAGAAATAAAAACACACCAGCTGGACTGGATGACAAATGGATACACTCTACTAATATTCAGAAAAAGAACATTTAAGTTAAAGGGTTTTGTAACTACCCAGAACAGCTGGAAACACGCAGATTCAGAGGCCAGTGGATGAAGAATTGGTGAGACACCAAGGAAGCCCATGGAGTAGAAATTCATCTTTCCACCTGCAAAAGAATGCAGCGGGTCACCAAGTCCTTTGGAGCACCTTCCACAGACAGTACTCTTCTCTGAAAAGCCTAGTTAAAGGACTTTTAAAGAAAGGCAAGGAGAATGTTCAAAGGGAGATGGGAAACTGGATTAGTGGCAGCTGATTACTGAACATCAACGGGATGTTGGTACAATAGGGAAAAGAATGCATTTTCAATGAAACATTAAAAGTTTATCTTACAGTACATATATGTGTTTTTAGAGATTCATCAGCAACCAATGCTTGTGTTATGTAAGTTACATAACACAATACTTAGTGTTACAGATGTAACATTTCTCTTAGTGATGTCATAAAAAGTCAGGTTTAATGGATTATTTGTAAATTGTTGACCCTAGATTTTTCTCCACTTAAAAATTCTTCTTTGAGAATTTTATACATGTATACAATGAACCACAATCATATCTAACCCTATGTTCTCCCTCCTACTCCCCATATTCTCTCATCACACTTTTTCTTAACTTCATGGCTTTTTTGTGTCATGACTGAGTAAGTCTAGTTAGTAGTGGCCATGTGTGCATGGATGTTTGGCCATCTCCTGGAGCATGGGAAGCCCAGTGTGGCCACTTTCTCAGCCAAGAAGGACTCTCCCTCACTCAGCAATTGTCTACTGCCAACAGCTCCTCAGCATGGGCAGGAGATCATCTTGGAAATCATCTTAGTCATCTGGTGTTGGCCTTGTGAAGGTAACCATAGCTGCTGTGAGTTTATGAATGTGATGGTCAGGTTGTATCTAAAAAAATTTCACAGCACATCTCCCCGCCATGCCCCAGCTCTTAGGTTCTCTTGAGCCTCCTTTTACACAGTGTTCCCTGAACTGTGGTGGTGGCAGGATTAATACGGATGTCCCATTTAGGGATGAGTACTTGGTCTCTTGTTTTCTGCACTTTTGACCAATTAGGAGTCTTTACACTGACTGCTGTCCACAGCACAAAGAAACCCCTCTTAACAAAGCTGGGAGCAGCCCACGCATATAGAAACTCTCCTCTGAGGTAAGATGCCAAGTTTTTCTGAGTCCCTGGAAAGAATGCCTTCAGCAGGAAGAAACTCATACAAGTGACATTATATGGATTGAACTGAGTGTTTATATTTATGTTTAGGAATACACAACATACACACACATACACACACACACACACACACACACAGAGAGACACAGAGAGAGAGAGAGAGAGAGAGAGAGAGAGAGAGAGAAAGTGGCCATAAATTCGAGAGAGAGCAAGGGGGTGCATTGGAGGGAGAAAAGAGAAGAGGGGTAATGATATAATTATGTCAAAAAGAATACCCTTCAATCTTCCTTTTTCTATTTATATTCTCATTGTTCCATCAATAGTGAGACTACATTTTTAAAGTAACATTAGTCTTGAATACACTCTTTATAACTAACACTGTTCTGATTATTACACTTTACAGGAAGATCAGCCCGAGTCTGCATGTAGAATCATGTAAAGTACTCAACTAGTGCCAGCTTCACTGTAGAATAAGTCTTAGCAAGCCACAGTTCACATATTTTATAAAACAGCTATGAAAGGCAGGGCTGTGCTGATGCCAGTGTGGACTAACGCTTCCTGGGAACTGGGTATCTGCAAGGGAAAGTAGTGTTGTCCAGTGGAAGCTGGTGGGATGTGTGTGCCATTGTCTCTTTCCCTGCTCCTCAACTCCCCCAAATCAGACCCCAACATGAGAAAAATTCCTAGTGAGGAATTGAACTGTATGTTTTGTGAGAAGTCCAAGAATACGCATCTCTCTTCCTTCTGATCTCACCGCGGAAATGTAAACCATTTGAATGGAGGCAGGAAGCTTGGAAGTTCAAGGCTGGCTTTGGCTACACAAGGAGTTTGTGGAAAGCCTCGGCTACACACACACACACACGCATACAACACACAATATTTCTGCATTTAATTGGGCTTGTTTGATGCAATAGTTACAACCCAAAAGTCATTGATTTAAAGTTGCGATTAAACTCTAGAAGACATTAATTTAGTTAAGACAAGGCAATGAAAATAATATCTGTTTATGAAAATTAAACTCAGCCAAAATTCTGCCCAGATCCTCATATTCCACTTTTACTGCTGTCGGTTAGAATTACCACAAATATTTAAAAGGGGACTCAGGTCTGTGATGCACCATTGTGCCCAGATCCTCATATTCCACTTCCATTGCTGTCAGAATTACCACAAATATTTAAAAGGGGACTCAGGTCTGTGGTTCACCATTGTGCCAGCACCTTCTGTGTGCTGCTAGTTGTTAGTTTTTACTCCACTTGCCAAACTTTAAAACTGAGTACAAGATAAAATAAATTTTTGGAAGAGTTTTCAAATCTTTGGTGGTTATTGGATTCAATTCCTTAATATTCTTGGCCCAGAAGAGGAGAGAAATTCTTCTCAATTTCAGTTTTCAACAAATAGGTAAGTTTTGCCATTTCATACTGTCATGCATCTGGGGGACTGGACAGGAAATGACAAGCTGTTTTGTGTGTGAATGCTTTGTTTTGCACATGGTTAGTTCTTTGGAAATGTCTTTGAATTTATCATCTGACTCTGAACTCTTCAAGAAGCATAATACACTTTTCTGTTTCTGTTATTTGCCATTAGAGTGCAATGAATTCTTTTTTTAAACGCATTTTAATTAAAATGTGATCACATCACTTTCCCCTTCCCTTTCCTTCCTCTAGCTCCTCCCAAACCCCCTCCTTCTAGGCTCTTTGATATCAATACCCCTCAAATTGACAGCCTCTTTTTTCCTTGATTATGTGGTGTGTGTGTGTGTGTGTGTGTGTGTGTGTGTGTGTGTGTGTGTGTGTATGAGCGCACACAAATACAACCCGCTCAATCAATCTGTTTTTGTTGTTTATGTTCATACGGTTTCAGGGATGACCACTTTGTATTGAGTAGCCAGTTAGGGTGCTCATCCCTGGGAGAGGCTAATTCTCCCTTTCTCATCAAATCTTAGTTGCCTGTAGTTGTTTGGGTAGGGATGGGACCCTGGGAGAGTTTTCCCCCGTTTCGCAGTTAGCATGTCTATTGCTTTTGTGCAGACCTCCTTTAGGTAGTCAGTTCTAAGAGAGACTGTTTCACAGCAGACTTCCTGGTATTCTGGCTCTTACAACCTTTCTGCACCCACCTCCTTCCACTGTTTCTTGAGCAATAGATGCAGGGAGCTGTGGTGTAGATGTATCCATAGGGCTGGGCTCCCCAGGACCCATTATCTCTGCATTGTACCCAGTTGTGGTTTTCTGTAGTAGTCTCCATTTGCTTCAAGATAAGAGATGTAGTCTCCATTTGCTTTGATAAGAGATGGTGGCTACACTTAACTGTTGGTATAAGGATAAGATTTAGAATGTAGTTAGGAATTACGCTGGGCTAGCAAGGTGGAGGTAATAGAATCTTTACTAAGATCTATGACCTCACTAGCCCAGGGAAGCTGGCTAGGTTTCCAGTACCAGACATGATTTCCCTCCTGTTGAGTGGGCTAACAGCTGTTGGTCACTACCAATGTGTGAGGGTCGCTTGCTGCATCTTTATGGATNTCTGGTCGTGCTGGTCACTGTTGTGGTTCATAGGTGCCACAGCTGGGTAGGACTATTAACTGCTTCCTTCTCTTGGCAGCTCACGTAGGGTTTTCTGGTAACATGGAAACTAGCTCCAAGAGGGAGGTTTTCAGGTTAGATGTAGGTAGAATAATCCAAGTTCTGTTTCTTACGTGTGCAGTGTCTTCATCAATAGAGGCCTACCTTCAACCTCTGAGAAGCAGCCAAGGGCAACAGCAATAGTCTACATTGTTTGGGGAGGGGGCACTTGGACTATCCTTAATCTACTGTTCTGTACCAAACCATGTTCTTGCCTTGCTTTATTTTTTCAGTTCAGTTCATTCAACAGTTACTATTTGGAAACATCCAAAATATATTTGTAGGTTCCTTCAGTAGTAGTAAGCTTTCTTGTCAGGGCTGCAAGCCTACAAATAATGACACAGAAACTTAATATTAATTAGGAAAGCTTGGCCTTAGCTTAGTCTTTTCCCCAGCTACCTCATATAAGTTAAATTACACTGTTTCTATTAATCTACATTCTGACACATGGCTCGCTTACCTCTGCTCTGTACTGTATGTCCAGCTTCTTCAGTCTCACTGGCATTCTCGCCTCTCTTCTTGCCATAATTCTCTCTCTGCCTAGAAGTCCCGCCTATACCCTCCTGCCNAGCTATTGGCTGTTCAGCTTTTTAGTACACCAATCACAGCAGCATATCTTTACATAGTGTACAAATGTCCTGCAACATTCAGTAGCTACTACTGTACAGAGAAATCTATGGAGAGACATGTTCTCTTACTTCCTTTGGATGAGTTGATGACTACCAATTAGCATTTCTAGTCCTTCATGTATCCCAAGACCCAGTTTGAAATTTCCTTCTGTCTGCTGGTTATTTCCACAAAGATANATAAATTAGTTTTAACTGTAGCCAAAGTCAATAAATACATTCTTCTAAAACTGGATTCTGTCTCATTTTGCTCCATATTTCAGTTCATACCGATTTTTAATTAGTGAACATATGTTAAGGAACCATCTTAATAATGTCTTTTCTCTAGTCAATTGTAACTCAGACAGAGATAAGCTACATTTGTATAGAACTTTACTTTACTTTACTTTACTTTAAAACTTTTCCATCACCAACTGGGCCAAACTTGTCTAAAAGAACAGTCAACCTAGTAAGAAGTTATTAAAATAATTTTTAAGAAAATAACCCTGCTTTTTCTCTTTTAATATGAAAATGGAAAATTAGAAACCAAGAAGATTTTGTGCTCATGTGTTTACAAACAGTATGTTATATTTATACCCTTTTGGTTTTGTTTGCTTTGTTAATGCAACTTTCAGTAGAAGTTGTGAATTCTCAGTTGCTTCAGTCTCATTCAAATGGAATGGGCTTTTGGGTTCTAAGATTTTTAACCAATTCCAATTAACATTCAAAATTTTATAACTCAAGGGTCTTAAGAAGTACATTTTACAGAAACTTTAGATAACCATTTCCCTTAGATCTGTACTCATCACCTTCTCCACGGTCTCCAACAGT
>LZPO01055218.1:188859-205589 GCA_001675575.1 Neotoma lepida
GAGGGGGACAAAGCTTGAATGTCTTCTTCTAGCATTCTACCTTATCTTTTGAGACAGGGTCTCTCTCTGAGTCCATAGCTCACTTATTTACCAGACTGGCTGGCAGAAGGGCTCCAGGAATCGTTGCTCTCTGTCTCTCCCCAGCATTAAGAATCAATGGAATATTTTGACTAACCAATAACCCTCCACATTAGTTGTTAACTATTTTAATGTCTCACTTTTACAAAATGATCTTAGCTTATGTTTTGTTTACGCCTGTATTATTTGTATGTAAAGTTGGACTATGAAAGATAGGAAACCGTTTGTGTCTCATCCACTCTCAGGTACGTGACAGTGGAGTAAGAGTGACATTGTAGCCTTGCAGAAAGTCTCAGATATCCACTCACAGCTTCAGTTCTGTTCTTTGCTGGTGTCAACTGGAGACATTCTCACATTAAAGCAAACACAAGTGTGTACCAGAGTAAAATACAAACTCACATGAATCATAAGAAAACAATCTTAAATGAATGTTCTGTCTTTGGTGAGCTATCTTACATGACTTTTTAGGTTCTCGCTCTATTTTGGGGGGGGTGGCATAGGGGAAGGTTTCGAGACAGGGTTTCTCTGTGTAGCCTTGGCTGTCCTGGAACTCACTGAGATCTACTACTGCCTTGCAAGTGCTGAGATTCAAGGTGTGTGNCACCACCGCCCAGCTCCTCACTCTACACTATGCTGAACATTTAGGGGATCATAGATCAGTGTCTCCATAATCACTCTTTATAGTTTTTGACACCCTAAAAAGCTAGAAGAAAAAGCTCTAAGTGATAGACCCTCTATCTTCCCTTCTCTTTTGTATCTAAGTTGGACTTACAACAACTCAAAGGTCAGCAGTCTACACTATGGCTTGTCTGTGTCGAAGTGTGTTACTTCACTTTTTCTATTGAAAGTATCTTTCTATATATTCTGTTAGCATTCATATTATTTCTTTCATTAGCATTCATGTTTTTAGTCCTTTATCAAATTTTAGAAACCCACATGTTGATATGATTTTCTTTTTTAAGAACATTTTAGAAAGGAATACTCTTATTATAAAAATGTCTTTTGTGATACTTTCCATTTGTAGATTTAAAAGTTCACATAAAAGTTGCTTAGGAACCAAAATTGAAAATCGCATTCCTTTTCTCCTTTTGAGTNAAATCAGAAAAGTATGATTATGTACTAAGCGAATTGCCAAGTGGATCACAAGTGTTCTCAACTACAAAGACTGCATCTGGATAGAAATTAAAATCAAACAAAACGAGATCACTGACAATCTAAGTAAGACACACACTAATTGACATCGACTGTGGCAAGCTACATCCACCAGCGCNTTGAGTCTCCTCAAATCTGTTTGCTGATGTATGAAAGAGGAAGGAAGATGAAGCCTTCACAGTCTTCCAGGATTCTAAATTCTAANTGTGTTTGCCTAACGCAGATTTTATTTTCTGAAATTACATGTTAAGCTTTTTAAAATAGAGCAAAACCTATAATTAAACATGAATGCTGAGGCAGGTGAGATGATCTCCAGTTAAAAGCACACTGCTCTTGCAAAGGACCTGAGTTCAGTTCCTAGTACCCTCTTCTGAACTCAGCGAGGACCTGCACTCATGTGTACATACCCATAGACACAGACATAGGTACGTAATTTTAAAATAACAACAATAAATCTTTTTAAAGTAAATGTTTCTGGGCAGATTTTTGTACATGACTTATCACTAAGAACAGTTGGACCACTCATTGCTGGTTCTGTCTAGTTCAATATTCTAATGGTGTTTTTGTAGTAACTGATTTAATGGTAACCATAGCCACCTTCTATGTATGCTCACTACTTCTGTTTCAGCTTCTGCATGATCATGCTTCATTCTGATTTTTTAAAATTTAAGTAAGAATAATTGCAGTCCACCTTTTCCTTGGAAACTATTCATTGAATGGATTCATGTATATATAAGTTGAAACCAGCACTCAGCTAGACACTAATGAGACAAGTATGAAAAGCACAGTCTTCTTCTACCCTTGATGTTTATAAGACTTCAGGTACAGGCTGGATCCTGGGCTAAGAAGCTAGACTAGAAATGTCCTTGAATTGGATGCTAGTACAGACTATTCCCTCATGGTGTCTTCTACAGTGTATGTGATAGAGGGCAACACTTCCTACCTTCCAGTAGCCTGGACACTTGGGAAAACCACAGGAAAGTCAAGAGATTGTTATTTTTGTTGACAGGGGCTTTATCTTATTACCTTCACTTATAAACATATTACCAAACAGTATTTTATATAATATAAAGAAACGTCAATGAAAAGTACTTTGAGGTTGATATCACCAAATAATTAATATACCAACCATTTAAATAACTGTTGCCCTTCCCTTGGTGAGCATGCATACAGTTCTGTCAGCACCTGCTGATGGCAGATCTATGGAGTGAGTCTTCATCTCTTNGTTAAGCCTGTTGTCTGTGGCCTGACCTGAAGCCTCAAGGTGTCTGGGGCCTACACTGACTACAGCCTCTACTGGGTGTGCTGTTGCCACTTCAATGTTGGCATCTTTTGCATGGCAGATAATTTTCAAGATTATCAAATAGATAACTTTAAATATACCTACTTCTAAACNATGCTTTATTGTCATGTATCAAAATATATTCTAAAATCCTTTGCTTTCTTTTACTTATATGATCCAAATTCATTGGCAGGAGTGTTGTGGCAAAATCTTTCCCACATATTTGCACTGCTTGCTGTGAGACATCGATTGTAAGCACGGCTGCAGGCTGTCGTTTTTGTCTGCCATCCAACACTTGCTAGCCAAGTGCTGTGTACTAGACTTGGTGTCAATCACCAGGGGAGGAGAAATCTGCAGTACAGCCAGGCGGTTTTGTTGTTCCCTTGAAATTAAAAGCATATGAAACAGAAACAGCTTCTTAAGGTTTTTTTCTTTATAAATAACATAAACTTAAATAACAAAACAATAAAATTCAAATACAACTTAAAGTAGAGTTTAATGCTGTAACCACAGGGGGAAAAGCATGATTATGTGTGGGAAGAACATTATTAAAAGTAGTATTCCCAAATGTGAATTATACAAAAGATAGATATGTTACTTGAAAAAGACTTAAAGATTTTGGAATTTTATTTTTAGGGATTATAAAATGTTATTTTGTGGTGAGATGAAATACAGTATTATCATCATTATTGCTATTTTATATACAGATTTCTAAAACATCCTGTTAGCAATATCTTTTCAATTTGAGTGGCATTAGGATTTTTTTTGTTAATCAGTACAGGTATGTCCCAATATTGTCATTTTGTAAAACTACCTGTCGATACCATTCTATAATAAAATGTTGAGAACATTCAACTTTTCTGAATAGGGCTGAAGTGGACCATAGTTCTTACTGGAAAGCTCTCAAACACTGTTCATCGTCTACGGTTTGTGTGGACTTGATCATCCTCAGGCATTCCAGCAGGGTTAGGTCTGACATCCCTTACATAACATCATCTACATCATCATCATCATTATTATAGCAGCCATTTTATAAGCAGATAGTGATATTAAATACTCATTATCAGATAGTCAAATCTAACATACTCTTAAGGGTAAATTAATTTAAGAAACACATCACTATTACTAACATGATTGTACAACCACTTTTACAACTTTTTACAACTTTTAGTTACTAAATCTGATTTTTGTGTATATTCTTCAACTCTTTCTTTTAATGCAGTCTTTTAAAATAAACAAAAATGCGCAAGTCCAGCTTGATCAGTTTTCAGTAGTTTTCCAGCCTTTCTTGGTTACTTTGAGAGAGAGAGAGAGAGAGAGAGAGAGAGAGAGAGAGAGAGAGAGAGAAAGGAAAGAGAAGGAAGAAAAAAGTCCACTGGAAAGAAATCTCCCTGCTGAGTGAAAGTGGTTTCTCAAACACCGTGTATGATTAGGTTATTGCCATAGGAAGAAAGTGGGCCGTTTTTTGTTCTTTCTTCGTTTTCCTCCCCCTGACGGGAAGCCCCTTTTGATTTAAGGCAACAAACATTTCCCCGCCACTGTGTGTCCATTTAGCTGATGCGTATGTGTTGTAATGGTTTTCCAGAATTAGTTCTTTGAAGTTGCAATCCTCGTTGCATTCTTTCTGATAAAAACAAGCACAAAGAAAACCAGACACAATTATTAAAACAAGTTCTGGAGGGGCTCAAACTAACAGCAAGCAGGTGAGGGTCTGCAGAGGTGAAGGTATGTGACTTATTTTAATCCTCAGAGTGAGCAGAGCTGACACAGTTTAATGGGTTTATCTATGTCATGTATTGCCATAGGTCAAAAGCATCTTAAGTTAACAAAAGATAACATAATACACATTTAGTTATGTCCCTTTGGACAACCAATTTCTCCTCTTTAATGTTGGGATCCCTAAGTCACTCCATCTATGTCCTCCGGAAATTTAATGTAAAGGGCGTCACCTCCATCTCCTGCAGGTGAGGGACAATTTAATAAACTTTATTTCATTTTCTACTATGTTGCCCTCAATTGTAACAAAAGTGAAACGTTAGCTAGTCTCTTCATCCAAGCAGTCAAGTAAGTGTTCATTTGATTATGCCTCTATTCTGTAACTGGCCTGCATAGGCATTGTGCAAAGCTACAAGAATACAAAGGAGAATGGATTTTGCTTTACTATAGTGGGATGAACTGTCGCATATTTCACATCATAGTAAGGTGGAAACAATGTGAATGCTTATAGTTCAAAGCCCATGATTGTGAGACTGATGTTGATAAATGAACTGAACACTTAAAAANTTTTTTCCTAAGAATTTTCAATGTCAGCAATGTGCAAATTGGAGGAAGTCTAACAAAAAGGGCTTTAATACTCACAGATGGAAATCTTAGGCTTCACGTATCTAAAATGCACATGGGAGTTTAGAATTGAAAGGATCCCTAGATATCAGTCATTCCAAGTCATCTTACAGATGAAGAATCTAATACGCAGGTAGTTTAAGCAATCTAAGCTCATACAGAAAATATTTTGCCTTAATGCTGGATAAAAAAAATATTNTAATGGAATATTCAACTTATACCAGTGGAATAAAATTACAGTTTTTCAGAAAGGCATATATTTTTTGACAAAAGTAAGCTTGAATAATAACTCTAGGTTATCAATTATTAATACCTTTGCATAGAGTTTTCCTTCTTTATTCATTGCAAGATAGTATTCACTTTCCACCCCTTTGATTGCCACAATTCCAACTGCCACAGTCCTGATTTCCATGATATCTGCAAGGAATGACAGAAATATATATCAGTTATCCACTAATCTTGAGACCTTTTCCCCTAACACGCTGTCACAAACACTAGAGTAATCATTAAACATAGAAATACAAACTGATGACCTTCATTGCACAGAAATGGATATTGAAATGGATATCTGCATACAAAGAAATAGTTACATATCCAGATTTAACCTCTAGAACTATACTTTTAATCTACCATAATGAGAATACAGCTAATATTTGCTGAATTCATATCATAAAAGAATTGCACCCATGCACGAACTTGTCTGGTCATCACCACACATGACAGGGCAGGCTTCCTTGCTACTCCCACATCACTGAGGAGGNTGCTGATACACAGAGAAAGAAGTAAGTAATCTGCCCAAGCCTGAGAGCTGGTAAGTGGCAAACGTAAAATTTAAACCCCAAAGTGTGGCATAATACAAAGAAAGGAGGGATATGCCTAACAATGTTGCTTTCCTGTTTGACTATATTTTATCTTAAAAATTATTGCTAGTAGAGTAGTTCTTGACTTTACTGAAAAATGAATATCTTTGAAATTACAACTAAAGCAATTACAAATTGGTAATGGCAAGTAGAATCTACTGTCTTTAAAATGGATTGTTGTAAACTAAGTGTTTACATGAAACATGAAACATGCACAGAGATGATTCAAAATTTAATTATAGATCCTAATTATATAAATTTGTATACTTTTATAATTAATTTTTTAATCTTTGTGGAATTGATTTTATAAAATAGGTACTTTACAGTGTTGGCCAGGTATTTCCTTTAATTTATATGATATGATAGAGGAATCAGTGCCTTGCTCAGTCATTATCAGAGAAGCTTCTTACAGTAGATGGGAGTTAACACAGAGACCCACACCTGGCCAATGCGCAGAGAGAGACTGTGCAGCCCTCAGTCCTAAATGGGATCCCTCCCCTCAGTGCTCAGGGCTCTATGTAGAGAGGAGGTAGAAAGATTGTAAGAGCCAGAGGTGGTGGATGACTCCAAGGAAACAGTGTCTTCCAGACACAGTAGGACTGATGCACATATGAACTCACAGAGGCTGTGACGGCAAGCTCAGGAGCTGCATAGGCAAGCCAGATGGGCTTCCAGCAACTGAGAGAGGGAAGTAAATGGAGGCTCCCACCCCTAACTGTCTGCAAGTGATACCCACTGCCAAAGAAAAAATTCTGCAATGAAGTCTCACTAGGTATACAAACCACACTCCAGGGCAGGCCCCATGCCCAGCAGTAATTTGCCAACACAAAACTAACTCAATAGTATTTTTGTAGATGTTTTGTCTTGTTTTGCTTGATTTGGGTATTTTTTTTCTGTCTTATTGGTCTTTTGCTTTTTTTGCATTTTTGTGTGTGTTTGTTTCTTAGGGTTTTTTTTAAATTTTATTTATCTGTTTCTGAAAGAGAGAAAGGACATGGGGTTGGGGTGGTGGGGGAGGTGGGAAGATCTGGGGGGGTTGGGGAGGAGAAGGGGGTGATCATAAAGTTAGCCTNGTCAGTATTTGTGTTCTGTGTGAAGAGGAGCCTCCTTTCCAATATGCTGTACTCAGCACTAGTCAGATGCACCTAGTACAACTTCACATCTAAAAACTGGAGTCTAGGATGCAAAAGCAAAGGAAGATAAGTAGTCTAAGGATTTGTCAAGCGTTGTTAAATGCATAAAATCCTGTAATTTTAGGAGACAAATTAGGAGCGCAGTCCTGGTTTATGAACTTGAAGTAACAAACACTCCTGTAGAAAAGAGAACACTCCGTACTTAAAAGAGAAGAATGCTTTCTGGAGAACACTGGCCTGAAGAGGCTGTGGAAGTTTTACACATCCTTGACAAGTTTGTGACAAGTTATGTGATGCTGATGCCAATGCAGTCAGACAGCATGCAGCAAATCTTCCCTGAGAACTACTGCTATGTCAGGCTCAGCGCAGAGACAAGCACCTGCCNCAGGCTCTTATGTAACAACGTTTTTCTCTAAAGAAGGCACAAAGGGAAGCCATGCAGCATCAACAGAGTGCCATGGGGTTAAACTGGCACTCNGGCCATGAAGAATACTGAAGAATGTAATTACTGCACCACACATGCAGCACCTTCAAAACAACATAAATCTATTTAAGAATGTATTGAAGTTGGNTTCTAAAGACCTCACCACTGTGAAAAGTTTGCACCTTTTCCGTGTTTCCAAACCCCATTAATCCAGTGTTGTACTTTCTGAGACAGGAGGTGCAGCATTCATGATCAGTTAGGATTAGAGAATGAATCTGTAATGTTTTCAGGGTGTTCCTTCATGGGACAGTTGTCCACAAAACANAGCTATTGAGTGATAGTTACTGGTCCTGTGGTATGTGACCTCCTTGCCTTTTAGGACCAGTTATCCTGTCTTGTCTCCCAAAGCTCCTCTATCCTCTGACTCTCCATTGTCTGCTGTGGTTGTTGCACACTGACACCAATCAGTGATAAACACTGTTAATTTTATTCTTCCCCATGTTAGGATTAAAGANCCAAAAAAGAATTTGTAAGGATTTTAGCTTTAAGTGGGATGAGAATACGCTTTAAGTGGCTACGTTCCTGTATTTTCAATCGCATGACAGTAAGAAGAATTTTTCCTGGTATGAAGTCATTTGGTGAGAGCATTAAGAAGTATGGTCAGAAATCAACCCATTGTTTAGTCTGTTACGCCCTGTCTGCTATGTCCTTTTTTAAAATCAAGAAACCCAGGAATGAAAATATTAACACTATCACTTTTTTTGTTCACATGAAGAGTTTGGATGTATTCTTTTCAATATCTACAAAAATCTGCAGAATTGTTAACTATCAAAGCTTAGAGAATTTTGCCTCCATCCCAAAACAAGAGTGAGGAAGATTCTCAGAAAATATAAAAATATATAACCTACAGATAATAATTTATCTACAAAAATAACTTATTATTAAAAATAACTAATTATTCTTGACCCTTTAATGTACAGTAAATGAAAAATATATGCTGCTTCCTATAAGGCAAATAGAAGATGGTGTCTTTCTATGGCTATATTTTTCTGTTTACAAGAAGTTTACTCATTTATCCCCAATGCGGTGGTGAAGCACATTACATTACATAGATGCATCAAACCTTCAACATAGTGAGAGAGCTCAAAAACTGAGAGAGAGGGAGAGAGAGAGAGGAGAGAGAGAGAGAGAGAGAGAGAGAGAGAGAGAGAGAGAGAATGAAAATCAAGATAATACATAATGCACATCGTGCCTAGCCAAAAGCACCTTCAGCAACAGCACGGGTTTATCATTTAGGGTATCTAGTTTACACACCAGGGGACACTCACTAATAGCTTTTCCATTCCCAGAATTCAACCATTCATGGACTTATCTAGACTTTTTTGCCTGTTTAATCTTATGTCACACCTGGAAACAGAGGTGGAGAACCTTGGAATAAATTGCTATACTTAAACAAAATTCTCCCAATATCTGTCTAATTGCAGAATTATGAGTATTCCCTTAATCTTGCTCTCTCAATATTGATAGTAGTTCCTTGTTTCTATTGTCAATAGCTTCATATTTAAGAATACTTTAACTTCCCTTTTCAAAATTATTTTCAATAACCACATGGAAAGCTGTCCCATTCCAGCATATTAATATGTATTCCCTAAAATTCTTTTAGCATTATACTGAAAGTTTTTGAGGACAGCACACTTAAATATAGATGGGCTAATATACATTTTGAAGATGAAAAAAGTGGTTTGATGATTAGGCTAATCAGAATATTTAATTTTGTCTTTGATCAAGCATACCATCTTGCATACATTGAAACTAAGAACTAAAAAGAAAGAAACAAAAACAATTCTATTGTTAAATAATGAACTTTTAGGATATTCTGTCACGATTGCATTTAGTGAGAAATATCTTAATGACTGAATATTTATACTACATTTAAAGGTTTAGATTTAATTTAATAATTAATTCTATGACATAAATTTGCAAAATTGTATCTAGTATCTCTAAAATAACCAAGAACTTTAAGAATATGATAATAAATATCATTAAAAGTAGATAAACTATCTGAAGAAATGGTAGCAAGTGAACAGATGGAAGGGAAAGGTGCCATATCCTGTCACTAGAGAACCAAAACAATAGTGAGGTCCCTCATATCCTGTCACTAGAGAATGAAAACAGTAGTGAGGTCCCTCATATCCTGTCACTAGAGAATGAAAACAATAGTGAGGTCCCTCATATCCTGTCACTAGAGAACTAAAACAGTAGTGAGGTCCCCCTCAGAGCTATTAGCATGACAAAGCCTGACAGCTCAGGGCACGTTGGCAAAGATGCAACACAGTCCAGACTCCTCCTGGGTAGTGGGAACGCAAAGTGCAGTCAACTTGGAAGACACTTTGGCCTTTTCTCAGGAACTGAACACATAGAACCTTTGTGCTAAGGCACATGCCCTACTGAGTCGAAAACATGTTCACACAGAAATCTGAACGTGAATATTTAAACCAGCTTTACTTACAAGAACCAGAAATGAGAGACAACCAAGGTGTTCAAGCGGGGAACCAATAGCCAAACTGTGCTACACTCATACAGTGGAAGGTTATTTAAGTGTCTTTAGAACTCAGTGTCAAGCCACAAAAAGACATGGAAAAAAAAAAACCTCACATGAGCATTACATATGAAAGCAGGGGATTTTTAACCAGTGAACTGTTGTACAGAACTGTAACAGCAGATACATTTTATTATGCATTTGTCAGAATTCATGGAATTGCNCAGGACAACAAACTAACAACTTGTATTTAAATTATGTTTGTCAATGGTAGGAAATATACATTATTCCAAGACATTAAAAATAGTGGAAGCATGGTAACTCTGCTCTCTGCTCAAGGTGTCTGCAAATCTATAGTCTTGACTGAAAAATATAAGTTCTTAAATTGCAATTTTAATTTTTTAAAGTTGTACTCTAAACTTTCTTTAATTGTATACAATGGCCTACTCTAAAGAGACTACTTATACAAACATCTTAATTTTTTGTTCTTCTTCCAAATACACAGGACATATGGAGTTTGTTATGAATATTGTCTTTGGTGATAGATTAAGATCTGCTTATCAAATGAATTGTTTGTTTTTGTAACACATAAAGAGTTATGAGTAGTTATAATGCAAATGCACATTGGCAAGTGTAGAAAGCACAATCCTCTGTGTGTGTGAAGAACGCTATTCCACTTGTAAGTGTGCTTATCTCTTAAGTGTTGGGGTAGAACATGAGCTTCAGTAACATTTTAGAAACTTGAGCCAATGACATTAATTATGCAGTCATAAAAATACTTTGGTATTAATAGAGTAACTATCAAATTTTAGTTCATATTTTCTCTTTCTGCAGACAAAGATAGGCGATATCCAGCAATATATGCCAATCGCTTAAATTCATGGAAGGGAAAATCAATTTCATAGAAATTAAAAACCAAGCAATGTTATCCATGGTAAAGAAGGGTAATAGGATCTGAAAATGATATAGTTTAAATCAAGTCTTAAATGATGGATAAAGTTAATGTGTAAACAAGATGGAACACAATGCAGTTGAAGAAACAGTATATGCAAGGTCATGGAAGCTAAGATTCAAATGTCGTATTCATAAGATTGGGATTAGAACTGTCTAGACTAAGAAATGTTATAAATGATAGGATTGAATACTAACCGAAATAATTTGAATTTACATTTGAAAGCAGTGAGAGAGTTCCTTCTGGTTTGTAATTTGAAAGTGTCGGTCTAGGATGGGTGAGATGGTTTAGGCGGGAGGGATACTGGCATCCATCCCAAGATGGAAGGAGAGAACCAACTCCCAGCATGCCCTCTGGCCATCATACACAGTCTATGCACACTTGCCCCCACCCCGTACACACAGATAAATAGGTAAATGTCATAAAATATTTTTTAAAAAAGAATAATGTCAGGCTTTTAAAGATCCATTGGAGGATAACTAATTGTACGTGACTGGCAGGTAAGAGGCTGAAATGAAAGTGCCTTGCTATAGGGTCACTTAGTGTCATTTTGACCNACAAGAGTTACTGTGATTGTTTTTTAAGTTACTGAATTTTTTTCAAAATGCCTTAGCTTAATTTTCCATGCACTAAATTTACNTAGTTATAGCCCACTCCCACAACAGTTCTTTGTTGTTCTAGATAATACTTTCGAGTGTGAAGTGGCATCAGGACTAAACTCCTGTTTTAGAAACCAGTCTTCCTAAGCCCATTTTCATTCTCCTCGAGTCTTCTGCTGCAATTTCCCTGTCTGTCGTAAGTCTCAAGTATTTGTGCTATGAATATCTCTGGCTAGTTTATGACCCTAGTAAACATGGGTGTTTATAAATAGAAACTTCATGCACATGTATACAGAAATAGTCAGTGTGCTTCTAGATGCCTCGAGACTTTCTCAATGTGTTTTAGACTATTGGGTTTCAAATGGGAAATTACATACACAAAGAGTAAACCATGTGAAAGAGTTTTTGTTTGACCAGGCTGACTGCTTGATTGATGTTCGGTGGCTTTAATTAAAGAATACAGCTATTAATAAGTTACGATTTTCTGTTTCTGTGGGTTGTTGTTTGTTTGTTTGTTTTAAGCATGGACACAGTTACAAAGATAGCAAAGAGTTTTTTTGAACAAGTGCCCTTTTTGACATTAAAACCCTGTATCTCAGTGTTATATTTTTGCCATATCTTGCAGGCACTTTATTTGCTGTTATAAATTTGAAAAATAAGTTACCTTTAAAGAGCAGTTGATTCANCTTAGTCATCTCCTACCTTCCCAGGTCATCTGCAGTCCCTCTTCCCTTTGCTTTTTGGTTACAAAGATCCTCCTTTAAATGTATTTTCTTAATCAGAGCTGCTTTAAGATTTTCATGAATTCCAGATATCATTTCCCAAGACTGTCCTACACAGTGAATCATATTAAATATGTGAATATTACTCAATAGAAACACTTGGGAATTATTTTAAGGTTTTGTGCAATCTTACTTTTGAAATTAGTTGTCCTAAAATAAATCGCTGAACTTACCCTTTGCCGTACATTTTACAGATGTTATACATTCTTGAAAACTCTTACAAAGTAAAAAAATAACAAATTGTCTTCAAATATTGTCAAAATTATATTTAACAAATAATGAAACTAGCATCGTATTTTATATGTTAAATATTTGCTAATACTATTTTTACATTTTAATGCAAATATCTTAATCTTGAAGTTCTAAATGTATTTTTTAAGGACTTGTAATTTTTATGGATCTAGGCTCAGTGTCTAGGGGGCCAAATGAATACAGTGTCCCTTCCCAATTGATANGGTGTCTTCACCCTTCCTGAAACCCTTCACTAAAAAGTGGTTTCAGTTTCTTTTCAGCAGTACCAAGTTTAACTGTTCTCCTCTTGGTGAGGCCACTGAGGACCCAGTCCTGTCAGGTCCAAGAATACTGTGACAGCTTCAAAACCAGGGCATCCTTTGGCACTTCATCTCTTCTCCTAGTCTGACTGCTACTGCTTCGCCAGTCTTGTACCCCTCCTTGTATGAATTCACTTGACAGTTATCACTCTCTTAGCTAGGGGGGACGGCATTCGGCTGTGATCACAACTGCTTGGGAGTCTGAGGCAGGAGAATCACAAGTCTGAGGTTAACCTAGGCAACATGGCAAAGTCCTTACTTCACTTTTTAAAGATTAGATTTATATAATAACATGTAACTTGCTTTTTGACAACTTGTATTGTTTTTGTGCTTAAAAGTGATTTTCGTCCTACTGCCTGAAATATATTTTATTCTAGTTTTTTGTAGGGGGGCTATTTTTGTATACTTTGAATTTCAAACAGGAATTCAAATTTCCTTAAATTGAGCTGGAAATATTTTGAATTTATAAGGTGAGACTTGACCCTAAGTTGATGTTTTATTTTTAGAATAGCTGTCTCGTTTCTTCAGCATTATTTGTTGAATATTTTCTTTATAGGTGAGGCTCTCTCAGCTCTTACTCTCTCAGGATTGCTTTGTCTCATTGATTTACTTTCCATGTAGCTGTGTGTCCACATTCACTAGCTCTAAGTCACTGATGCTCACACAGTTTTTACTTATAAGCCGCTCTGGTTCTGATGTCGTATATCTAGTGAGTCGACCTTTCCATAAAGCCCTTCCCCAAAGTGAAGACACTGGCCATGCTCACCACTTTGAAGCATTTCTTTTGCCCTTGCTCATCCAGAATGACTCCAGGATTGTTCACCCACTAGATTGTTTACTTCCAACCAACATTTTAGCAAGGCTTAGACTGAGACAGAAAGCCTGTTATTGTTCATGATTCTCCCGGTCATGGGCCATTAGTTTATTTCATACTAACACACCGTCACCATCTTTCTTATTATTGTATTAATTGCTTCATTATTTCAGAGTTTTGGATATAGTAGAAAGTGTGCCCATGAAGACTGTTTTAATAAAAGTACATCTTTCAATGTTGTATTATAAAATCTGTTTAGCTGGGCAGTGGTGGCTCACGCCTTTAATCCCAGCACTTGGGAGGCAGAGGCAGGTGCATCTCTGTGAGTTTGAGGCCAGCCTGGGCTACTGAGTGAGTTCCAGGAAAGGCACCAAAGCTACACAGAGAAACCTTGTCTCAAAAAACCAAAAAAAAAATCTGTTTAAATATAGTAAGTTATATTTTATACATGAAGAAAAATTTTTCTTTAACATTGTAAAACTCATGACCCCAAAATACTTTCTATGGATTGTACACAATTAAAAATTCATTAAATGGAGGGCCAGGCAGTGGTGGTGCACGCCTTTAATATCAGCTCTCAGGAGGCAGAGGTAGGTGGATCTCTGTGAGTTCGAGGCCAGTCTGGTCTACAGAGCTAGTTCCAGGACAGCTAGGGCTGTTACACAGAGAAACCCTGTCTTAAAAAAAAAACAAAAAGTTCATTAAATGGATACAAATTAAAATATGAATGTCATTTTACCAAAGGTGACAAAACATGCCTCTCTGATCTGATTAACATGCGCATGTGCTTTAAAAGCCAGCTCAGTTATTCTTGCAGTTTAGTTTCTAAATGATAAGATGGCAATATGATTTTACCCTGGTATTTGCAAGCAGTGTTCCACAAATAAAATATTGCGGGTATAGACAGCTGTTTTACTTCCCCAAAAAACAATCCTGGCTGCCATACAATGGTCACATAATGTTATTTAAGAAGTAAACATGGCGTGCTCATTGCCTGACCTCGTTCTAGGCAGAGACTTTGCTGACATGAAGAGCAGCTACAAAGTGAACCGTGCATTGTCAAATATACTGCAATATAAATTTTAAAGATGAGTTGTAAAGTGTTTTTACACCTATTAGTTTATATTTAATTGAGAATGCTGCTAGCCAACAGTCTTACTAAGGTTATAAATTTAACTGCCGTGACAGTGAAAGGACCTATTTATAAAATAATGAAAGTCATCATGTCTTGACTAAATGATGAAATAACGAGTAAGTCAGAAACAGATTTATCTCATCTCTCTGTTTGCCAGACACCCATACTTGATGTTTGTGGAGACACTCAAACCATTACTTTCTAAACTAGAAAAATATAAAATTAAGAACTGGTGGGTTGAATTTTTATTTCAACCTAAGATTATGTTTGTTTAGAATCAGAAACTTGTCATTAGCTTATTTTGAGGCTGCAAAATGCCTAGGTGTTCTTTTATAAAGAATATTACAAAAGTGTTGGAGAGCTGGCTCAGAGGTTAAGAGCACTGGCTGTTCTTCTGGAGGACCCAGGTTCAGTTCCCCACACCCACATGGCAGCTCACAACTGGCTGAAACTCAGGTCCTGGAGTTCAACACCCTCTTCTGGCCTCTGAAGGCATCATATATACATGTGGCACCCAAGCATATACATGTAGGCAAACACCCACACACATTCCTGGAAGGCCCTCTCCTCATTGTTCCTGGCCTGTGCTCAGGTTACAGTTTCTCTGCTTCACTAGTCCACTAGACTACTGTACATAACACAGAAGCATCTCCCTCTGTGTCTAATCTAGCTACTTTTAACAATTAGGAGAGAGTGCAAATATTCTACCAACTCCTGACAGCAAGGATCCACATTGTGTCTGTCTGATTAGTTCATTCCTCTTGCCACGCCCATTCTTTCAACTTCCATGCCCAGTGGATATCCAAGGATAAAAGCTTAAGGCACTGAAGTCATGAATTATCTAAATCCCAGTCATTATGAAGATGAATGTATAAGAAAAGTTAAGGGGGATGATATTTCCACTAGACTATGAGTGATGCTGAGTTAGAGGAGTTTTTAAATGTTATTCTTTTACAGTTTCACACATCTGGTCATATCCCCTCCCACCCTCACCAGACCCTCTCCTTCTGTCAAGTCCCCATCTCAAGTGTGTGTCTTTTCTTTTTGTTTTGTTTTGTTTATGACTTACTGAGCTCAACCTAGTTGAGGGCTGCCGACGTTGGCATGGTGTAGAGCTACCCATAGGATCATTGAAAATTCACTAGTTAGTTACACCCTTGAAGACAATGACTTTCTTCCTTCCAACAGCCATTCTCTGACATTGGGTACCTTGGGCAGGGCTGGGTCCCATAAGCACCTCCTCAATCAGTGACTGAATGTTTTGGAGTTCAGTCTTGTCAGATCCTAGGGAAGTAATTGCAGCTGCTGCACATTTCTGAGTGCCATGGCTTTGTCACGACAAGACTGTCTCCGTGTTATCCAGCTCTTACGCTCTTTGTGTCCACTCTTCTGCATGTTCTCATATGAAACATAACATCAAGTTTTTAGATTGTTTGTTTGATTGAGTTAGAGATTTTATTGAAAATAATGAATGTGATGTGAGAGAGGTTTTATGGATCCTGTTCCTAAATTCACTTTGTGATCTAAGTCTATAATCACATTCCAGCTATAACATGGAACCAAAAGAATTGTTTTTAGAAATTAAAAAGAAATAGGCATGATCTAAAAATTTTCAAAGGATCATCTCACTTTTTAAAATACAATTATTGTTGGCATTTCTAATTTTAAAGGATTTAGTGTTTACTCATTCTTCCCAACATAAGAGAATTACATGTGGATGTCACTTAGGAAATCCTCACATGTAATCCTTAACCCTACTCCCTTCTCTAACCTAGAATCATTTACCATGCTTGCATCATAATATCTTCAAAAGAGATAAAATCAAATATCCCCAGTTTTCCNATTTCCTGTTTTTATTTAATGTCTTCAACTGTAGCTAAACATGGAATCCCTAACTGCCACACTATGCAGGTGAGAATCCCATGGTTTGGTGAAGACACACAGTCTCTCTGCTCTCTCCTTACCATCACTTCTTATTTTGAATCTGCTGTTCTAACTCCCTAGTATCATTAAGGATGGACAGACAACAGCAATAGATTTCTGTCACATTCAGATACATCCCTGTCCCCTTTGCTCGCTTTAAAGGGAC
>LZPO01055219.1:16589-33414 GCA_001675575.1 Neotoma lepida
TCTCACCTTGCTCAACCATCTCTTTCTTAAGTAAAAAGCACCACTTCTGAAAGAGAATCTTTGCCAGCCTGTGTTGACACGTCCATTCATAACCAAAGTTTGTAAATGCAGACTTTAGAAGTCAACTACACCAATATCAAAACTTCTACAACANTTGAAGAAGCTAGGGCAAAGATGTAAGTAGGTACTTTCTGAGTTTAGGAACTTCNCCANTGGGGGGTTGGGACACACTCAGTTTGTTAAGCTGCTTTGGATTTGGAATCACCTAGGAGACCTAGGAGTTTGCAAAAGAGAGGGAAGCCATACCCTGAAAATGGGGTCAGCCTCCCATTGGCTGAGGTCCAAGACTGAATAAAAAGGAGGAAAGGAGAAAGCCAACTGAGCAATGACATTTCCCTTTCTCTGTTCCCTGGTGGGTACCAAGCTGCTCCCATTGTCATGGCTTCCTGATGGTGATAGGCTATTCCTGTGAACTTTGAATCAAAACAAGCTTTCTCAAGTTGATTATTGTCAGATACTGGTTCAGTCACTATTATACATACCGTGGGCTAGTACTGAAAGACAAATCACCAACATTTGGAGGATCAGCATGGAGAAACGTTCGGCACAAATAAAGGAGTGGGTCATCAAACAATTGGATGCTTTAAGAAGTTTCTGACAACCAGGTATCTAGCTCAGTTCAGCCTGCATATACCACAATTACCACAGCAATATCTGGAAATCCCCCAAACCTAGTTTAATTACATATTGAAAATAACACATGCTAAATGTGCCCCTCTCTCAGCCACCCAGATANCAATGACTCTCTGAAATGGCCTCCATTTCTTCCAAGCACACAGCCCAGTGGCTGCCTGTCCTCAACTGCTGCTGCATCTCTGAACACTACATTTTCAAAAGTCCCAGACTGATCAGCTCATCTGAGCACAGAGAATTCACATTTTCCTGGACCCCGCTTCCTAGCATAACCCAATATCCTACAAGTAACCCACCATGATGANACTTGAACTAAGAGTATTTTTAGTCAATTCGTTTGCTCTGGGCCTGCTCAGAGAATTGTAATTGGACCTTGGTGGGTTTTTTGTCCACCTTCCTTTGCTCCTCATCCATTGGCTTTTCCAAGTATCCAGGGAGCCCCTTCCATTTCTCAGAAGNGGTCCCCTCAAATGGTATATANAACACAGTTNCCCCTTCTCACCCCATTCTACGGTAACATGCACGCTGAAGAACCCCTAGTCCTGCCAAGATTCCGATAGGGCTACTCCATAGCTGTCTTGTCTTACAGACAAAGCACTGTTACCAGTGCAAAAGCCTCTACTGCCAGTTNTGTGGTGTCTGCCTGCTCTGGGTGAGTCTTTCATGCCCAAGATCACTGAAAAGTATTTGCATGTTACTACCTTGAAGGCATTATATTTAATTCAGAACAAATTTCTATTCTTCTCTCCAAATATGAAGCATTATTTATGGATAAGGTGGCCATTTATCTTCACTTATCTCAAACAGCCTTTGTTTATGCCTGTTATCCTGGGTTAATTATTAAGAGAGTCCATATTCAAAGTTGCTGTGGTCTGGGGACAAACTACATACTTACCTTATCCACAGACCAAAACTGCAGATCTCACCCTTGCTTCTTCTAAAGTCCCTCATTCATATAATCTCAGGCTAAAGTATTCCCCTATTTTGTACTTCATTATGTAAAATCTGTCTTTGGACACAAAGCTCTGTATCAGTTATATGAACGGCACATCAACACTACTGTTTTCAATTTAAACTCTGATGTTAATTCTTCAATTTATGCAGGCTTGTATATTCTGGATTCAAATAATTCAAAGAGTCTATAAATGGTAACACAGAATTGGGAGCTGAGGTGTAGTTAAGAAGCAGAATACTTGCCTAGACCTTGGTTAAATCTTCAGCACTGAAAATAAAAAATAATAAATGAAAATATTAACTACTCAATATGTTTCATTTGTCTTATTGGAGTTTTCACAGCATACTTACACATTACAGCAGATTTATATGTAAGCAGTACATACTCTAGGAATGACATTTAAACAATTGATCCTAAACCATCCGTTAAAATGTTTCAATCATCACAGTATCACTTGATAGCTTATAAACAAAGGATGCTGATGTCTGTGAAATTATTTGTAGTAGAGGTATTGACTTCTGGTTTTTCTTGAAGCAGACTACCAATGAAAAGTAAATATTGAAAACATTCACAAAGTATTACACTAGATAACAATATGAGCCTGTGAAGATTTTCTTAGATTAATGTGAACCAAGATTTTTCAATCTGTGTGCTAGTTACATTTTTGGACGATTTTGCTACTGAAGGTGTCGTGTGCATTGTCATATACTTGGAGTATCCCTGATCTCTCCGTCCCACCAAACTACACTAAGCCCAAATACCTCCAACTACTATCAAATGCCCCACAGGAGAAAGTTTGTTTATCAAGAGAGAATATCTGAGCCAGCAGTGACAGAGCAAGACTGAGCCCTGTGTTTCATCCAAAGGCACAGCATCAGGTTGATGTGTAATGTCTGCACAGTCATGGGTGACATATTTCCACAAAACAAATGTTTGTTGAGAACATTTACTGTGTGAAAGCTGCTTTCTGAAACGCTATGAGAGAATTGAGAGCATCAAACTAAAATAAGGATTCTCCCATCTCAAACTCCAAAAGATAAGACATCTCTGAAGCAAGTGACTTCATTTTGCTTCAACACGTGTCTGTTTTATACCATCTGGGAAACTTGGTGATACATTGACTGAACATCGTTACCGGAGTAATGTAAATTAGCAAATATTTGAAATAGATCATCTAAGGGAATAGCATAACAGCACAGAACTATATTATTCAAGTCACAAATATTTGATTAGTCAGTGAGCAAATTCATGTAAACTGTAAAACGAGAGGTTGTGGAAGAACTTTAGAGAAGACAAAGTCTCCGAGTGNAATCATAACAGGACGATGCTGGCCTTTTACTAAGGATCAAGAAAAGGCTGACAGGGAAGCCACACTTTAGTTTGGAATTTGTGATAGTCTTTCTTNCTCAGCTTCTGATATTAAGCTTACACAAGTTGGAAATTTACAGCATAAAGCCTCCGGAAACTAGGTGGATATGCTGTAATCTGGTCTATGAGTTCAGGGCCAGAAGTGTGTTTTATTGGATGCAAGATATAAAAAATGAGAAAAAGAAAAAAAAATCAGCCTGCAAGACAGAAGACCTCCTGTCCAAACTTGCTTTCATGATTCATGTGAGATCTTGTAGAATTTCTAGGTCATGAAACCTATATCAGAATTCTATCTTACATTCCTATCTCAAGTTAAATACCATNCAAATATCCAAAAACTGGTTACAAAAATGAAGTCATCCCATTATATCCACAAGCTTTCCACATATAGGTTCAATCAAACATGACTGACAGTACTCAGGAAAAAATTTTCTGTACTGGAGATGTGCAGACTTCTTTTCTGATCATCATTTAATAAGCAATTCAATATAAGAACTGTTACCTCACACCTCATGTGTACATTGTATATAGTGTTTTAAATACAGGAATATGAACAGGTTATATGCAAATACAACATATGATTTGGGTTCTTAGTGTTAGGTAGGACCCAGAACCAATATCTCTGGAATATCAACAGAAGACTATATAATATGTGAATTGTGCATAAAAATGGATCATTGTATTGAATAGTTTCTCAGGTTACTTCCAGGTCAGAAAAAAAGCCTGTAGTTTTATCATAAAGGGTGCCCGAGCCTCCCTAATAGTTCACAATTATGAAAGAATAGCATATAGGTATCAGGCTACGTAAGATTCTTTTACCAACTTATCCAAGTAGATAGACTGAGATCTGGATAAAACTTTCAAGTGATTGATACTTTTGAAAAGAACAAAAAGTGAATTATCAGGCCTGTTATGTAAAGACCTGTGGAGATTTTCCAGCTTAGTTTCAACATTTATAAGTAAAACATTTCCATAAACATTCTTGCCCCTAATTTCTCATCATCCATGAATAAAAAATAACCATAGTTCAGACCCTGGTACCCTGACTTCAAAGGAAGCTATGAAGTGCATTTCATCTTTTCTAACCAAGCTGTGCTTTCATACAAGGAAACACAACCCGATATTTATAGTGGTATAACTTTTATAAGCATTATATGAATTATACAAAATAACAGGGTGAATATGTTCAAAGTATATTATGCACATACATGGAAATATGGTAGTGAAACCTTTGTTGAATTTGACTGCTTGAGTTCTAACAAGCCGACATTCCTTACTACCCTTAGCCTTCTGCAGAAAGCAAAACTAGAGTTTTTATCAGAGCGAGATGTTCAGCATGCATTCTACCTCATTTTCTTAAGGAATGTGGGGGAGGAATTAGAGGAAAAAGAGTGGGGAGGATGCATTTGATCAAAATATGCATGCATGAGTACTAAATAAAGTATTTTAAAGAAGTATACTAATGCTGGAATTAACATCACTATCATCTGTGTAGTGAGGTACAGTGTCTTGACCCACTTTCATGATAGTATCATGTTCAGCAAGTGATTGATTCAGTTGGGTGAAGCTCTGTGCTGGTTTTGCTTTTTTTTTTTTTTTAAACAAAGCAGACTGTCTCGCCTTTGTGATTTCCTCTTGCCGTTTTTCTGGGGGAATCCATCCACTTAAAACATGAGAAGCTAGTGAAATGTCGATAGGAGAAAGTTAAAATCATTCCTAATGCTGAGTTTATTCTCAATCAAAATCAACGTCTCAGTTCCATCTGTTCTTCAGGATTTGTGAGACGCAGAGGTGCCAATTGGCCTGGAACATTCTGGTGTGAGATAAAAATCTCTTACTTGGAACCTAGATGTTGTAGCCTGTCAGCCAGGATGAGGTTTAGATATTTTATGGAAATGCTTTCCCAAAATAGCCTACAGTAGCGTGGGGGGAGCGGTATGATTTGTTTCTTTCAATGAAGAGTAGGATCAGGGAGAGTGAGGGGGTCTCCCTGAGTTTCTCTGTTTGGATTCCTTCTTCCTCATACACCTCTCCTGTAGCCGATACAGAGCTCAGATGAGCTGCATCTATATTCAGTACTTCCTTTATCTGAATAAGAATCTGTAATTTCTTCATACTTGGCAAGAATGATTCACTATGTTTTTCCCCCTAGTATTGTTGCTAATTGGAGAATTACCTCACTGCAGACTTGTGCACAAACTATGGCTCGACTCAATATTGCAGCTGCATTAGGTCAAAGAAATGCTTATGGAGACAATGCTGAAAGCCCTGTATTTTATTTTATTTTATTTTATTTTATTTTATTTTTGAGACAGGGTTTCTCTGTGTAGCTTTGGCAGTGCCTTTCCTGGAACTCACTCGGTAGCCCAGGCTGGCCTCAAACTCACAGAGATCCGCCTGCCTCTGCCTCCCGAGTGCTGGGATTAAAGGCGTGCGCCACCACCGCCCGGCGTAAGCCCTGTATTTTAATTAAAAATATTTTGCTAAAATCCTTGATAGTAAGAAGAGTTTCTTTAAACACAAAACTGAACAATTACCCAAAAAAAACTGAGGCTGTGCTTACTTAAAATACAGCTACTCTGTGACTATTTGAACAGGAATTTTCCTGAGAGATGAATGGAAAACATCATAAAAATACTCCATTGCATTTACATTGCTAAGGAATCATGTCCTGGGGGGAAAGTGTTATTTGATGCTGAAATAAAATGTGTAGCACAGAAAATCCAATATGAATACAAACGTTGAGTAGTAAATCAATCAAAATGATAAGAACCAGCTGAAATATTCCTTGAAGTAACACAACAGCTGAATTTAGAAAAGAGGTGCATTGATGAGAGGCAAGTATCTGTATTGGCTATGATCCATCAGAACAGGAGGATTAAAGGTGAGGTCCATACGTTGGTTAGGGAAGGAAACACATTTCAGAAAATCTGTTTAATTTTTAACTCCATGGTAAACTGTACTCCAGGCCACACCCTGCTTGAGGTCATCAGCCTACATGAATGGACAGAAGAGATGCAGTCTGAGCAGTAGTGGAGTTGGTAGTCTGATCCGATGAATTGTAGCCCAGGCAGTAGTAAATACAGTGTTGGAAGATTTTCCCTAACTGGTAGAGGTCACAGTCTCCCCATGGCCTGGCAGCTTATCTCAATAGCTTGACAACATGGGGCATCCTCCTTCCAGCGGAAATTCCTGCCTCTACCTGTCCTTATCTGGAGAATGTCCCTGGGCCTGAAGGACTTGACCTTATCGGAAAGGTGTCTCTAAACCAGATGCCTGACTTATCTTTAGCTTGAACCCTGGCATAGATCCCTGCTAGAAGGCTCTCTTGCTGCACATATGATAACTAAGACTTGTGCTAGGAGCCTTGTGATGGCCGTGTGCCACTTAATGCAAATTAGGGTTTGTCCCCAGGCNCCCCAATCCTATTTATTCCTTATACTCTGGAATAAAGTTGAGCTGATTCACCAGTCTGTCTCCTGGAGGGGAGGGGGCTGTCTCCATTTGTGCTCATGGGCAGTACAAAGCTTTCTGTCATTGGTAATACATCTTGCCCTCTCTACCTGGTGGCCGAAAGGCCTAGAGGGAAAGAAGACCCCCCCCTCAAGTAGAGGTTGAAGGTTTATATATAACCTGGAATGTCTACTTTGTAGTCTTATTTCCCCCAAACAGCACCGATCATTTGGGAACTGAGATAAGATCACTCATCTTGAATAGATGAAAATCCTGTCATCATGAGGCTAAGTGATAGCTGAATAAGGAGAATGCTTCAAAAAGTCAAGTGATAGCTTCTTTTGGCTCTATACTCTGCTCAAATAGAGACCACAAATCAGGAAGTGGCTGCTCCTATTGATCCTAGACTCAGCGTCAGCATTTGGGGTGTGGTTAGAAACAAATAAGCTTAGATTCTTGTAGGGTATTTTTTCTTGTAAATAAATCTGAAAAGATCTAAGGGATTGGGTCAGATTTGACTAACAGTCCTGAAAAATAATGCCATTCTGTATTTTTTGCTCCATATTAANNACTGAGGATAACACTCACACAACTCATTGAACTGCTGCCTACATAGAACCTTCACCCCTGCGTTCTAGTGTCTTTGATATAGGAAGGTACTCTGCCAGCTACCAAAAGAGAAACATAAACACCAACCCAGCCACAAAGCCTTTGACCTACAATATGTCCTGCCTGCAAGATATGCTAGGGCAATGGTGGCATAGAACTCATGGGAATAGCCAACCAATGGCTGATTTGACCTAAGGCCCACTCCATGAGACAGAACCCAACACTATTTGGGTGACCAAGAACCAGAGACTAAATAGCTCAGAGACCTAGGGTAAAGCCAAATACTACTGGTCTAAAAAGAAAAAGTAGCAATAAAACAACTCCTAATGATATTTTGCTATACTCATATATTAGTGCCTTATCCAGCCATCATCAGAAAGGTTTCCTCCTGCAGCAGATGGAAACAAACACAGAGACCAACAGCCAGACTTTATACAGAGAGAGACAGAGAGACAGAGAGACAGAGAATTTGAACACACAGCTCTAAATGAGATGTCCCCATTACCCACCCACCCCCAGCTCAGGGAACCCCACAGAAGAGGAAGCAGAAAGACTGTAAGAGCCAGAGGGGATGGAGGACACCAGGAAAAAAAGGCCCTCTGAATCAGCTGAGCAAGGATCATATGAACTCACAGAGACTGAAGCAGCAAGAGTAGAGCCTATACAGGTCTATACCAGATTCTCTGTTATATATAACTTTCAGCTTAGTATTCTTATGGGACTCCTAAGTGTGTGAACGAGTGAGTCTCTGATTCTTGNGCCTGCTCTTGGGGCTCTTTTCCTTCTGTTGGGTTGTCATGTCCAGCGGGGATGTGATTGTTTGTTTTATCTTATCACATTTTATTGGTCATGTTTGGTTGTTATCTCCTAGAAACCTGTTCTTTTCCATTGAGAGATAGAATAGTGGATCCTGAGGGGAGGAAATGTGGAGAGGGACTGAGAGGAGTAGAGGGAGCAGAAAGTATAATCAAGATACATTGTATGAGAAGAGAATCTATTTTCAATAAACAAAAAAATTAATAATTCAACAAATAATTCCTTTTTAAGATATCCATGTCTGGGTCCATTGCCCTACAGTGGCCAGGGTCTGAGTTGATGTTTGTGGCTCCTGTCACCACCAAGGGCTACACAGATGCCTGGAATCTGGTCAGCCACCTGAGACCATGTTTGTATCAGAGGGCCATGCTGCTGCTGGGACTATACTGATCTTGGGGTGGGGGGGTTGTGAGCCCACCTGGGGCCATAGAGGTATCTGGGCCCAGGTTGCTGCCTAGGGCCATGTCTGTGTCTGTGGCCCTACAGAGGCTGGGGTCTGAGGTGATGTCCATGGCCTATGTTACCACCAAGTGGTCTGCGGATGCCCAGAGTCTGGTCAGCCACCTGAGACCATGTTGGTGTCCGAGGACCATGCTACCACCAGGACCATATTGATTTGAGTTGCCTGTACTGCCACCAGAGCCATGATGACATCCAGGCCTGAGTTTCTGCTGAGGGTCAGGTCTGTGGTCCTGCTGCAGTTGGGGTCTATTATGATGTCCATGGCCCATGCTACCATAAGGGGTCATAGGAACCACAGCATGTTGAAATCCGAGGCCACTGCTGAGTTGACCATGCCCCTCACTGGCCCTAGGATAGCTGGCCCTGCCCCTTGGTGGATACTGCAACAGCTGCCCTCACAACACCACTCAGGAACAACACCACAGGCTTGCACCACACATGGGCAGCACACTAGAGCTGACCCTGTTGTCAGGATGCAGGTGAGTGGGGCTCTAAGAGCAGCAGAGCTGACCCTAACCCTCTCATCTGCCAGATGGTGGCATGGATAAGGGAAAGATGCCCTCTCTCAAACCACACCCTGCCCCTTGCTACCCCAGGGCAGGCAAGTCAGAGATGGCCCCAGGATCATGAGAGTGGGAGAACTAAGCCCTGCCCTTCACCAGCTGCAGCACAAAGGGGAGTGGACCCTGAACCCGGACAGGGCAGCACACTAGCGCTAACCCTGTTGTCAGGGGTGCAGATGAGCCAGCCCTGAAGATGTGAGAGCAGGAAAACTGATCCCACCGCCCACCCCCTCTAAGTCCCGTACTATGCCCACTACAGCATTGGAAGAGAGGACCCTGCATCTCTCCTAGGCAAGACAGCGGAGCTGGCACTGATGGTGTGAGTGTGAGTGAGCCCACCCAGGGCCTGAGAGCAGGAGAACTGGCCCCACTCCTTACTGCAGGCTGTGTTGGATGGGCTGGCCGAGGCAGTGATGGAGAGCTAGCCCAGGTAATGGCAACGAGGGAGAGCTAGCAGGCTGGCCAACCCAGGTGCCACCCAAGCCCAGAACCAGGGCTAGGAGTTGGCCCACCCCAACATCCACCTCACCTATGAACTGTTAGAGCATGAGAAAGGGACGAACCTACAGATCCAAAACTGTAGGATCTCCATGACACAGGACNACAACAGGATAACCAAGAGGAGCCCCAGTGAGATCCCATTGTCAATGGTGTAACAGAGGGCAGAGGCCTTGAAACAGACCAATGACTCATGGCAATGAGCACTTGCAAATGAAGAATAAAGGACTGAAGGGTGAAATGTGTGACTCTCCGGGCCACATCACAGCTTCCACGATGAGATTCTCCTCCTTTCTTTTCCTTCTTTCTTTTTTTGTTGCTGTTCTTATTATTGTTGTTTTGTTTTTGTTTGCTTTGTTTTGTTTTGGTTGGTTGGTTGGTTTGGTTTTAGGTTTTTCTTTTAAATATTATTTTGTTTTGGGGGGGGAGGTTGCAAGGGTGGAGGGCAGAGGCAGGGGGACTGGAAAATGGGTGGGATCAAGATGCATGATGTGAAATCTGAAAAGAATCAATAAAAGTTTTTTTTTAAAGATATCCTTCAACTGACTGACAAATGGATAACAAAATGTGGTACTCAATGGAATTTTGTTTAGTGGCTGTGCTGNCTAGATTTACGTTAACTTGACACAAGCTAGAGTCACCTGAGAGAAGGGAACCTCAATTGAGAAAATGCCTCCNTAATATTGGGTTGTAGGCAAGCCTGTATGGCAGTGGCTCTCAACCTGTGTGTCGTGACCCTTTGGGGGGATTGAATGACACTTTCTCAGGGGTCACATATCAGATATCCTGAATGTCAGATATTTATGTTACGATTCATAACTGTAGCAAAANTACAGTTATGAAGTAGCAACAAAATGATTTTATGTTTGGGGTCACCACAGCATGAGGAACTGTATTAAAGGGCTGCAGCATTACACAGGTTGAGAACTACTGCTATAGAGCATTTTTTTAATTAAAAAGATTTTCCACCCCTTTTACATACCAACCACAGATCCCTCTCTCCTCCCTCCTCCTACCCCACCAGCTCCCCACCCTCAACCCACCCCTCATTCCCACCTCCTCCAAGGCAAGGTCTCCCATGGAGAGTCTCCGGAGCCTGGCACTCTCAGCCAAGGCAGGACAAGCCCCTCCTCCCTGTGCCAAGACTGTGCCAGGTGTCCCACCACAGGCACTGGGCTCCAAAAAGTCAGCCCCTACACCAGGGACAGATCCCGATTCCACTGCCTGGGGGCCCTCAAACAGTTCAAGCCAAACAACTGTCTCAAGCTTCCAGCACAGATTCACAGCCGGGCACCAGGCAGAGCTCCAGGAGTTCAACTGATGAGAAAGACGAGAGGTTCTATGAACAAGGGACATTGAGATCATGAAGCCAGCCAGGCTGGTGGAAATGCATGAACTGTGGACCAATATCTGTGGAGCCCCCCATGGTGCTGAACTGAGCATTTCTTAATTAGTGATTGATGTGAGAGAGTCCAGCCCATTGTGGGTGGTACCATCCTAGGCTGGTGGTCCTGGGTTTTACAAGACAGCAATCTGGACAAGCCAGTAAGCAACACTCCTCCNTGGCCTCAGCATCAGCTTCTGACTCTAGGTTCCTGCCCAATTTGAGTTCCTGCCTTGGCTTCCCTCAGTGGACTGTGAGTTAGGATATGTAAACCAAATAAACCCTTTTCTGCTCAAGTTGTTTTGGGTCATGGTGTTTTATTCCAGCAATAGAAACCCTAACTAAGACAAAAGTAATGAGATGGACCCAGAAAATAATACACTGAGTAAGGTATAGATGAGTTGCTAAACGGTCTTATTCAATAAAAAAACACAGAGCCAGATAGAGGGGTGAAAACCAGAGACATCAGGGAAATAGGAAAAGCCACAGCTAACCTCACCTCACCAACTCTGCATCTTCCAAAAAGACCTACTTCCTGTCTACCCACACCTATATACCTTTCTGTTCTGTTCTCTCATTTGCTCTCTCAGCCCAGCTATATCACTTCCTCTTCCTGCTCAGCTCTGTCACTTCCTGTCTGTCTGTACAGACCTCCAGACCTCTATGGTTGGTGCTGGGATTAAAGGCATGTGTCACCATGCCTGGCTCTGTTCCCCTGTGTGGTGTTGAACTCACAGAGATCCAGACAGATCCCTGCCTCCCAAATAATAGTATTAAAAGCATGTGCTACCATTGCCTGACTTCTATGCTTAATATAGTGGCTGACTTTTTCCTCTAAAGGCAAGCTTTATTTATTAGAGCACGAATAAAATATCACCACATTTCAGCACACATAAAATGTCACCACAGTAAGGTAACCCAGAGTCAGAAAGACAAATGTCTCATGTTCTCTCTTATTTGTGGGTTGTAGCCCTTAATCTTTAGATGTGAGTGAATGACCAAGAGTAACAACAGGAACCAGGAGAAGTAGAAATGGACTATGAGTGGAGTGGTGTGGTGGGGGTGTGGGGAGCTTTAGAGGGAGATAGTAGAAAGCAGGTATGATGAAAGAGAAGTGGGAAAATGGAGGAGCGGAACACTAACTGGGAAAAGAGGAGGGCAAGTTAGAGAGAGAGAGAGAGAGAGAGAGAGAGAGAGAGAGAGAGAGAGAGAGAGAGAGAGGGGAGGGCTAAATAACAACATGCCTGAAAAAGCCATAGGGAAACACCATTTGATGTTTACTTAAAAGCATATATGTATGGGGTGGGAAAATGGTTTACTGGTTAGGAGCACTTGTTACTCTTGCAGGTGACTTGCATTCAGTTTCCAGCACCCACATGGTGGCTCAGAACCATCTGTAATTCCAGTCAGGGATCTCCACCCTCCTCTGGCCTCTATGGGCACTTAGAACACATGGTACACAGACATACATGCAGGCAAAACACCCATACACATAAAATAACAATAAATAAATAAATAAATAAATGCTTTGAATATGTATTGTAGATACATATATGCATATGACTGTATGTGCATGCACATATTTTTAATGGAGTTATACTGTACAGGGTGATAATGCTCAACCCAAGAACCATACACTATCTAACAAAACACCAGAGCTAGGAAACCTCCTTCTAATTGTTAGTCAGGAGAGTCAAAGAGATTCCAGATATTATATAGGTTGCATCCCAGAACTTGAAAGGAAGACCTTATTGCTGAAGACACCACACACTTCAGGCTTGGAGGAATTGAGCTGTAACTGACCTGGAAGGCTTTTCTCTTATGACTAGCTCTCATAGTATCTGAAGTTGCTACAAGATGGCAAGGGAAGAAAAGTGGCATCAGTAGTCCTATCTAGTTGTAAACCCTAGGAATCACACCAGTGACCTGCATGCCATGATATCCTCAATGGTACAGCAGTGGCAGGTGTATCTCAGTGGTAATCAACAGTTATCTAATTGAACATGAGGCACACTCAACAGGAATGAATTAATAATATCTGGTACTGTAAACCTAGACAACTACCCATGGCTAGAGCGGTCACAGTCCCTAGAGGACAACCTACTACTGCCACTTCCCTGAAGCAAGATAATTTCTAACTGCATTCTAAATAATTATCAGTATACTCATAGAGAAGTGTAGTTCTCACACCTGATTAAAGAATCTTCTCTCTCAGTAGGAGANCATTACAAGAATCCAGATCTGGTAAAAATGCAGAGACTAACTAACCATGAGGTGTCCAACCCTAGTTGATACATCTATCATACCATCTCTACACTGAAGGTTCAGGAAAGACTTGGAGCCAGGGGACCAAAATATCTGACTCAAATAATAGAGAAGCTGCACCCATGAAACTTAACAATATGGCTTTCCAAACAAGATNAGCACAATGTCAACACCAGCTAATATGCCAACATATGCAGTCAGTTTGAACACATTAATAAACTCAGAGTCACCAACAATGAGTTGGTGTCACATTAAGGAAAGAAATCAAGTCACTTCCCTCTTGGTGTCATTTAACAAAGAACAAGTCCAGATTTGAATTTTCTACTTTGCTCTCCCTGTATCTCATATCCTGTCTGTCTGTTGTTTGAGACTGAATCTGTGCCTGCCTGACGGCTGTCTTGTGAATCTGTTCCTGTGTCTGTAGCTGTCTCTGTCTCTGCATGTCTGTGTCTGTTCCTGTGTCTGTCTTTCCCTATGTCTGTGTGAATGTGTCTGTCTGTGTCTATCCCTAACAAAGGGCAAATCTCCCAAGACCCCAACACTACATGAAGATCTACAGACAACTAGTGCTGCTGAGAGATGGAGAATCCATTTTCTCCAGGAATGAGCCTTCTGATATGTTATCCAATCCTAAGTGGTCAGCCCTAAACACATATACAAACAAGCAACACTAAATGTACTAATCAGATTGTGTGTGTGCGTGTGTGTGTGTGTGTGTGTGCGCGCGCGCAACCATAATAAAGAAGAAAAGATCATGAATTTGAGAGGGAGGAGTGAATTTGAATCATGGGAGGAGTTGGAAGGGGAGAGAGAGGGATGGGAATGATGTAAATATAGTATCCATGTATGAAATCATTTTAAAAATAAACAATTTAAATTAAAAAATAAAATTATTAAATATATATTTATATATGTGTGTATATAGTGAGGCATATANATCACTCAAAAATAACAATAGGATTATTAAAAATACAGTATTTTCAATAAAAATATANAAGTGTTTCAGATTTTTAAAAACTGAGACGTTATTATCTATTAGTTCTGATCCAGAATTGAAATAACCACAAGCAGGTCACTGACCAGGTGAAAGCTCTTAAGACACATTTCCGTGGTTTTCTGTAATTTGAAAAGCAGTTACTCTTCCTTGTCCTATCTCAGAGAGGGAAAAGTTCTTTTCTTTGGTTATCAATACAATAAAAATTAATGTGAACAGCTAAGGTGGAACTAGCAGTGTGTGCATGCACTGATGCATGCCTGTGTGTGTGTAAGTGTGTGCATGTGTGTAAGTGTGTGTGTGTGTATGTGTGTGTGTGTGTGTGTGTGTTATACACTGGCCAAACTCAGCCTTAGGCAGCAAGTCTTAGCACCCTCCAGCCACTCTACAGAAAGAACTCTGGGCCACAAAGACATTATAGGCTTCAGTAGTAGAAAAGAACAATACAGATAAGCACTAAATCTAATGTCCCTAAACTGCTATTCTGTCTGTCTGACAGAGACAAGCCGCTGACCTTTTCTAGAACTCAAATGACTTCTCTAAGACCTAAGGGGACCGGACTAGAGATAATGGCCCCAGCTGCTATGTGAGTCTGTTTTGACTATGCTGGGGAGGTAGACTTTTTGGAAAGTTGGGGAATCAGAGAGAGCTGGTATATCACCACGCAGTCACTCACCCGCAACTGCTTCTGTGCCTCCTTATCTATACTTCTCTGATTAAGACGATGGCAGTAAGAAAAGTCAGCAATCAACAAATAACAGCAATCACCTAATACAAGTTAACAGTGCTTTTCACTTCTGGTGTGAATTTCTGGGATTCACAGACCAGAAGAGCAGATATAGATCCAGCACATACTGAAGCACAGGTACCAGGGACCTGTGTTACATGCCGAGAAGGTGATAGTGGGCATAGTCCTTGTCCTCAGAGAGTTTCCTTAAATCCCACTACAGAGCAAGGTAAATGATACTGGCAGGATTAGCATCAGTGCTATAAGAACACAGAGATGACACACACATCCTCGGAAGTCAAGGCCATCTACAAATGACAGGGAAGCTACCTGGCGCAAGGTTGTCCAAAGGTATTCTGACTTAANCAATCTCGATGGGACAATTAATGGCCCATAAACTGACTAATAAGGCTGGCTGTACCAGAAAGGCAAGAATTTGTGATACACACTCAGTGAAGGGTAAGAAATATTTATGTTTACATAGAACAGTTTTTCAAAACTTGTTTTTTACCACTAGAATATTATATTGGCCAATAGATAGATAGATAGATAGATAGATAGATAGATAGATAGATAGATAGATAGATAGATAGATAGATAGATAATAGATATATAGAGATAGATATAGTGATAGATGATAGATAGATAGATAGATAGATAGATAGATAGATAGATAGATAGATAGATAGATAGATTTTTTTTCCTTTCATTTCTCTACAACTGTTCCTGTACAGTAGGCGATAGGGAGATAGAGGAGCAGCTTGGATGCAGGACAGGAGGGATTTTATTACAATAGGTAAGGATAGAATGGAAGACTATCTAATGTCAATCACAGATGGGGGTCTCGTGCTTAGGACTTGGGAAATCACCAGCTTATCACATTGTGCTTCAGTGTACTTAATAAAAATTGCTTGACAATGAACCTAAATATATCTTCAAAGGTATAAAGTATATTTCAAAAGGTTGAATTACAACCCCAGACTCNTCAAGGGAGAAGTGTTTGAGCACTCTCCATTTGTGAGTAAAGAGAGAGCAGAGCATGAAAGTAAGGATGGAAAGAATTAGTTTAAGGGAGTGAGGTCCTGGGTTCNAGTCCTCTACCACCACCAAAAAATAGCATAATGTTTGCTAACAAATAGACTTGTAACACACAATGGAGAGTGACCCCCATGCACTGGTTTCNAATTTATGTTCAAATAAATATTTATAAAGAGATCCTTGGTCCACATCTAATACAGCAAGAAGGGCTTCCCTTATTGAGGTTTTGGGGTAGACCTCAAATTTCCCTAAATTCAACCCGACACCCCCCTTATCCAAAGCTGACCCTGAAATGTCACTGCAAAACCTTGGCTTAACAGAATTCAGCTTGNAAAATTACCACCTGGCCTAGTCTTCTTTTAATAATGAATTTCTGTATCATTTTGAGTTTTAATTTACACATTTAATTTCATCTTCAATCGATGAGCTTTAATTTACCTAAATATGAACTATGTGCTAACACAGTGGTTCTCAACCTTCCTAATGCTGCAACCCTTTAATACAGTTCCTCATGTTGTGGGAACCCCCAACCATAAAATTATTTCATTGCTACTTGATAGCTGTAATTTTGCTACAGTTATGAATCATAATGTAAATATCTGATATGCAGGATATCTGATATATGACCCCCAAAGGGGTCACAACCTATATGTTGAGAACCTCTGAGCTAATGACGTGATTGGCTTGGCTCTAAAGATTTCAACATGTCTGGAGCAGTTAGCTATGAAGTCCTCTGTACCCAAAGACATGTGACTGGGGTAATAAAAAGATCTGCATGGCATTCAAATCTCAAGGATCAAACCACTCTGCTCCATTGCCTCCACCCTGGAAATAAATACACATTATCTGCACATTGTACAGTATCTTACTTTTTCCTAATTTGTTCATTCTTTACTAAGTCAAGTAATGAAGGATCTCAGAAGGGCCACTGGCCTCTTCTAGTTGAAAAGACTCAGAGAAAGGACTGATAAGTAGCCTCAGGAACTCAGTTCTTTTTTTT
>LZPO01055219.1:123827-135733 GCA_001675575.1 Neotoma lepida
AGGAGGAAAGGGGTCCCAAGAGCAGACAAAAGTATCAGAGACACCTCCACTCCCACTGTTAGGAGTCCCACAAAAACCCCAAGCTGAACAACTACAACATATATGCAGAAGACNTAGCACAGACTCATGCAGGCTCCATGTGATCCCCTATGAGCCCTGCTTAATTGATTCTGTGGGCTATGTTCTCCTGGTGTCCTTGACCCCCACTTGGCTCCTAAAAAGTCTTTTCCTAAAAAGGAATTGATGATGCTAATACTGTTTCCATAAAATAATGATACATTCTTCCTTTTACTGTACTAGTATTTTAGAGGGAAAAACTCTTAGATTGTGTTCGATATTTGTATTAAGCAATCCAAGCTGTTCAGTGAAATCATTTATTCTGAGTTACTTATAAGCAAGAGAATCTTCGATTTCACAGTTATGGCAGTTGGAAAGCTCAGTCAAAGCCTTGGCTGCTGTCTGGTGAGGCCTGGTACCCTTGTTTCCTAAAATGAACAAACAAAACCATTAGGCTTCTTTTAAAGGATACTGTTAGGGTTTGAAGATAGTTTGTCTCCAGTGACTGTGTGCTGGAAGCCTGGTCCTTAGTGTAGAGTAATGCTGGTATTGATATGGTGGGACTTTTCTTTTTGGGTTTTTGAGACAGGATTTCTCTGTGTAGCCCTGGCTGTCCTGGAACTCTCTCTGTAGATCAGGCTGGCCTCAAACTTACAGAGTCGCCTGCCTCTGCCTCCTGAGTGCTGGGATTAAAGTCTCACGCCATCACTGCACAGCAAGATTATTTATTTGTTTGTTTGTTTGTTTATTTTAATGTACACTGGTCTTTTGCCTACATGTATATCTGTGTGAGTGTGCCAGATCCCCTAGAACTGGAGTTACAGACAGTTATGAGCTGCCATGTGAGTGCTTTACNAGGAGGGCCTCATGGAACATAACTAGGTTGTAAAGGATCCAACCTTGTAAAAGAATTAATACCTTCTCAAAGAAGTGGACCAAGCCTGTGTGGCTGGATTCGTCCTTACAAATTGCTGGTTGTTATAGAGTAAGACCATACACGTTCATGGACACTCTTCTGTACATAGTCAGTCCCTTTCCTGCCTTTGTCATGCTATGATGCAGCCAAGAGGATGATGGTATCATGCGTTTTGGACCATCCAGCCATTAGAAAAGTGAGCCAAATAAGCTTATTTTCCCATAACTAACCAAGCCTAGGGTATTTTTGTCATAGAGTCACAAAGTATTCCAAGACATTGACTACTCCTATTCATAAGAACCCAACCTTCATGACTTATTCACCTCTTACAGCACGTTCTGCCCCCCAATATTATTGAATTGGGTGAATTAGGGATCAGGCTTCAACGTTTGACTTTTNGAGGAAAAGCAGACTGCAGTGGTATTTCTAACTCTGGATGGCTACAATTTAGGCTGAGTTCTAAAGTAACTACAGATATAGATTACAATCACGTNTGGGATGAGGGCTACTAGAAGCAGCGGATAGCTGTGTGTACTCAGAGATCCCATTTGCTGATGAAAGAATTCTAGAGTAATGCCAACATTGTCATTGAAACTTACCACACAGATCTTCAAACGCCAATTACCACTCATTTTCCCCACCTCCTCATCACTCACGTTTGGTAGCTATTCGGTAATGGTGGAAGAAAAGTTCCCCACTTCCAGCTACTATGTAGGTTAGCCAGATTAACCTCAGGAAAGAGTTAATTACCACAGAGAGGGCGGCTCCTCTAATAACATCCTTTATCTGCCTTGCCCAAATTGGTATTTGCTTGGGTGGTTTTGATCCTGGGGCTTAGCTCGCCTGTCACTGTGCACTAAGTGAGCTTCGTTAAGCAGCACAGCCTGAGCTTTTTCAAACAGCATTATTCTGAGGCTGCTGATGCCCAGCTGCATCTTGATATGCAGAAACGTTCTNGAAGTTCTCTCCCAGGATAAGCATTAAAATTGGGTCAGGAAGAAAAACAGGTTGCAAATGCCTCTCTGAGGNATGGGCCCTTCCAAATGAGCGTGAATANACATGGCAAGAAGTCTAGGGAAACAGGTAAGATCTGATCAAGATTATCTGTGTGGGATTTACTGGCCNTCCACNCTGGCTTTATGCTGATACACATTCCTTACATCTTCTCNNGGAGATACACATTCTCCCACCACATAAAATGACAAAGCTAATTTACNTATCTAATGGTTGCTTCAGAGTTATAGAATTTTTTTAGAGTATTTTATTAATTTTTGGAGAATTTCATACATGTATACAATGTATTTTGCTCATATTTACCCCTGCTTCTCTCCTTAACTCCTTGCAGACCCACCCCCATTCTCCTACCCACCCTACCCCTCTACTTTATGGTCTTTTCATTTTTAATAACCTAGTAAGTCCAACTTGTGCTCTCTTTNCACACATAGGTTTGAGACCATCTACTGGTGCATAGTCAACCTATCATGGGCCACACCCTTGGGGAAATTTGACTCTCTCTCCTAGCAACCATCAACTGTCTGTAGGTCCCCAGCTAGGGGTGGTGCTGGTAAGCCCCTCCTAAACCCATACTAAAATGTTAACTGGCTTCATCTTGTGCAGGCAACCACAGATGCTGTGAGTTCATGAGCATAGCAGAATTTTTACAAAGCTATGAGAAACAGATAGTAANTCCAACTCACCTTTATTTTGGAATAGGCAGACATGATACTTTGCCCTTTATCTACTCTGATTCACTTGCTGAAATTTATACTTGAAGCAAGTCTGCTTCTAGTTTGTTTGATTGAACTTTAACCAGAAAGGCATGAGGGACTGCAAAAGCATCAACAATTAAATAGCATGTTTGCTAGGCTAGAGTTCATTATAACTGTAGATAAACTCTCTCTCTCTCTCTCTCTCTCTCTCTCTCTCCTGTGTGTGTATGTGTGTGTGTGTTCTCTGAACGATCCAGTGGGAGAAGCAAAGAGTCAAAAGAAAGGAAGTTCCCCAGTATGTCTCAGCAAATCCCACAAGAAAGAAGGTAGGTTTTTATCCACTTTCTACCTCAACTGCTCATTTGGAGGNGTGGTACAGAATCATCNATGGTTTGGCACTTCTTCAGCCCAGAACTTNCAGAGCAGGAAACACTTCTCAGAATATAGGTAGTCCACAAAGCTACCTACAAACAGAATAATGGATGGGATGGTCACAGCCTGACTTACACTGGACACTACAATTTTGAATAGTATAGATGGAGTTTCTTTATTTAGTCAACATGAGTGTGTCTGACCCTCCATTAGACAATAGGTTTATCTAAGGGCTTATGAGAGTCTAAAAGGGAGCATTCTCCTTCCTTGGCTGTGTTTAAAATCTGACGTGTGTGAGAAGATGAAAATCAACATGCAAGACTGATCTTGTAGACAGCTACTGGAAGACATGGCTTAGATGGGGACTAAAACTGAGATTTCTGACATAGAGGCCCAGATTGCACAGCTTTGCAAGCTCAAATATAGNCAGTATGAAAGCACAGGCCTGTATTTTGAAGGTTGCTCCAATAAACATAGAGCATAAAGGAATATATAGAACAGCCTCTTTTTTAGATAGAGGAAACCTCACAAAGAACACAGCAAGAATGACACCAGCCTGAACATGTACAGCATCTATTCACAACTCATCAGATAACAAGTACAATGGGTGAGAAAAGTAGAGAGAGGACATGTAGAAAACAAATCCCTCTGGACAGAGGTCTAAAAGGTCTCACTTTACCTACACCGCTCTGTGAAGTTGACAAGGGACTATTTGCCTTCCTCAGCTATATTTCCTCAGCTTTAAGGTGTTATATAATTCCAAATTTGGCATTAGCNACTCAGGCTGACTTCATAATCCGTAGAGGAGACTGTTAGCAGCCTTTGGGTGACTGGAGACCCACTGGGCTTGCCTCCAGTTTCTTTCAGGTTCCTAACTTCACTCTCCTATATTCACGTCCTTCCTGAGATGGCCCATCCGCTACCTATGTCAAATGCCACCGAAAGTAAACAANGTGAACAAAATGAAGAATAGACTAAAACACTTCAGGGTTGTTTATCATCATTATCAGCCGAAGAAAGAATCCAGAGAAGCTAAATGTTAAATCATTTTTTAAAACCGACTAATTGAGCATTCAAGTAAGAGCAACATGATGTTGTAATTTATAATTTTCTCCTCTATGAAAACACAGTGCACTTGAAGCTAGCATTTATCCATCTCATGCATTTTACTCATACCTATTACTCTAATGGATTTTTTTTTCTTTTCGTTTTAAAACTTGTATTCACACCACAAACAGCTGGGCTCCCAACACAAGGANGAATTCACTTCTGAAGCAATTTGTTACTACTAAAATATTCACAGAAAATAACCATGGATAAGTCAAAGCCATTGGCAAAATAGGCAACATTAGTAAAAAAGCAAACAGATGGGCAGGTGCCTTCTGTTCATGTGGTCAACAAAATCTTTCTGAGTACATTCTATATGGCAGGCACTGTGTTAGGGGCTGGTGTTTATACTAATAAATAAGACTACCTTCCTGCTGTAGACTGCTTACCTGAATGCTAGAGAGAGAGACAGACAGAGAGAGAGAGAGAGAGAGAGAGAGAAAGAGAGAGAGAGAGAGAGAGACTGATGTAAGAAGTGAATTATCTTAAGCAAAACAACAGCTGGAATGGATAAACCTAAAGAGAGCAGCTTGTTCTACAACTGATTTCTGCCAACTTCCCCAGACTCACAGTAAAGCAAAAGAATTAGATATGTCACGGACTCTGGACCAACAGCTAGGGAGCCTGCATGGAACCAACCTAGGCCCTCTGCATGTGTGTGACAGTTGTGTAGCTTGGGTCTGTTTGTAGGGCTCCTAGCAGTGGGATCAGGATCTGTCCCTGGAGCTTGAGCTGGCTTTTGGGAACCTGTTTCCCATGCTGGGTTGCCTACCCAGCCTTGATGCAGGGGGAGGAGCTTGGTCCTGCCTCAATTTGATATGCCATGCTTTGTTGATGGCGTGGGAGGCCTGCCCCTTTCTGAATGGAAACAGAGATGGGAGGAGGGGGAGAGAGCAGGAGGGAAACTGGTTGGTATATAAAATAAATGAAAAAAATGTAATTAATAAAAGAAGAACTAGATGTGTATACAGGAGAAGAGACAGGCATATAGTATTTTAGGTATGGCTTAAGAGAATTTCTGGGAAACTCATCCTTTAGTCTAACTCTAGTCTCTCCAATATCTTTGGTTAAAATGTGTTGTATGAAGTATGCGGTTCAGGAAAGAGTTGATTTTCCCTTTGCTGACCTTATTTGACAAACTAAAAAGCTAATAACCCCCATATCAGCTCCCAGGTTATTTTGGAAATTGCATTTGTTCTTAATTACTGAAGGTCCGNGAATTCTGTTAGGAAGGAGGGCGGCTATGTAAGGGCTGAGTTAGCAGGTATGCTGAATTTCGGAATAAAGCAGAATTGTTAAACTTCAAATTAATAAGCATCAATATAGGAGAATCAGGCCAACACAAGGCAGGTGCAAAAATCTTTGCATCAGCGCTTTTAATTTGTAAGTTGATTTTCACGTCTGCTGGAGATCTGAATGCCTGTGATCCCAGGCCTGAAANAAATTCAGAGAAAATATGACTTTGGAAATTCAGAANACTCTGGACAGTTCTCCTCATCTGGCTTTTACTCATATTTGAAATGAGACTGAGGAAGGAAGAAGCTCTCAANTTTTTTCTATGGAAAATACATAAGCAGAACAAGCCTATGTTTGTCTATTTCTTTCNTTTCATAGCCAAGATCACTTCCCTTACACTCTGGTCTCCAAAGCATGTTGCCTGCTTTTGTCTGAGATCTCATCAGCNTGCTCTCTCCTACTCATTTCTACCAACACTCACTTTTTAATGATAAACAAATGATATCATGATAGTGAGATAAGGAGCATAAACTGTAAAGTCTAGAGTCCTGTTTGAGAAGCAGCTGCCACCAACAGGCTNTTTATATATCCCTAAAACTCAGGTGTTTAAGTCCCAATCCCAGTGAAATAATACGTGAATGTTAGACTCCTGGGAAGTGACTAGTGCTGTGGGATAATGCTCTTGAACACTGGTTTAATAAAATGCTGATTGGCCAGTAGCCAGGCAGGAAGTATAGGCGAGGCAAGCAGTCTAGGTAAATGCTGGGAAGAAGAAAGGAGTTGGAGTCACCAGCCAGACACAGAGAAAGCAAGATGACAAGGCAGAGCTGAGAAAAGGTACCAAGCCACATGGCTAAACATAGCTAAGAATTATGGATTATTTTAAGTGTAAGAGCTAGTCAGTAATAAGCCTGAGCTAATGGCTGAGCAGTTATAAATAATATAAGCCTCTGTGTGATTATTTTATAAAAGGCTGTGGGACTGTGGGTGAGAGATTTGTCCCAACTGCAGGCCAGGTGGGACATAGGAAAACTTCCAACTACAAATGGTGCCCAACNTGTTGGCTCGAGTTTTCACCTGAAACCTGAGAAAACTTAATAAAAGATTCTAAAACAGAACCAAAAACAGGTTCTTGCTTCATGTCTCATTCAGGCTACAAGACGCTGAAGCATTTGGGCTTGAGCACAGCATGGCAGATTCCCTCCATGGTACACAGTGGTATCTTCAAGCTGTGCAGCATGTTGCATGGCAGATTTAGCTTTTGCTAGTACAAAAGAAAAAGTTTCTGGGCTACATACTGCTGGATTTATGTAGGTCACAAGGTGGAACCCTGTGATAGTGGGTGCCATTCTAAAAAGATAATGAAATATGAGCACGNTCTGCATACATTCACCAAGCAAAGTTTGTGCCATGATGCAACCAAGACCCTGCCTCAGACATCCAGCTCTAGAAGCATGAGAAATAAGAAGACAATTTGTTACAGCAGCCTGAAATGAGACAGGACTTATAACTGAAAGGTAGAGTGCTGATGTACCAAATATGTGTAACGTGGACATAGCTATGACTGGCTAACAGCCAAGGGTAGGTGAGCATGGAGGTTAGTGCTAGAAACAGTCGGCCCCACCAGAAGAACTACATTAATGGTGGTTCTGGTGAGGGCTAATAAGAAGAGTTATGCCAGGCGTTGGTGGCGCATGCCTTTAATCCCAGCACTCGGGAGGCAGAGGCAGGCGGATCTCTGTGAGTTCGAGGCCAGCCTGGGCTACTGAGTGAGTTCCAGGAAAGGCACCAAAGCTACACAGAGAAACCCTGTCTCAAAAAAAAAACTAAATAAGAAAAGTTATAAGAGCTGTCTTCTTACAGAAGATACACATNAAGTGACTGTTAGTGGACATGAGTAGGAGGGACGACTCTGTGGAAGTCTTAGAGAAGCAAACAGCATGTTTTGGTGACTGGAACATGAGTGATGTTTGTTATGTAACAGCAAAGGGCTTGAGAGGAAAGACGTGTAAACAATATTACATGCTCAGCTAAGGAGACTTCTCTAAGTGATGGGTCAAAAAAGCAGCTTGGTGTCATGCCCCTCCAACACACACACTGACAGCTTACTCCAAAAACTAAGAAGAAAGAAATAAAAGGAAGATGAGATTATTGGGCAAAAGAAAACAAGAATTCAGAAACTTGGAAGATTCCAATCCTNATTATATCTTTAAAATGAGGACGTGAGTTCAGAAGGGAACACTACCAGTGGTGCAGCCAAATGGCCCTTTAATAAGGATGTTAGTGTGGGTGTGACTCCTGAACCTAATCACCTGCACCGGGAGGAAGGCTGCCTGTGTGGACTGAAAGCCAGGAGATGACGAAAAGATGTCAATTGCCTGGGATTCTATAAAACAAAACAGAGATACCTCCAGCTGCAAATGCATCTTCTTCAGATAGCCAAGAAAAAAGAAATCTAAGCAATCAGGCTTTCATTCAATGGCAAAAATCTGAAATGTTAGTTTGGGGAGTTGTAACCAAATATTGGAGGAAAGCAAAGAATCGACCTAGTTTGGTTTAAAGATGGGAAATAAAGTGAAAAATAAAATCATATTTACCACAGCTCCAAGTTGATGGGAAGAGCTTCTAGAGCATAGATCATAGTTTTCCATTAAAGATAAAATATCTCTGTTACCCCTATTCATATCAAAGACAAAAAAAGTATTTCTTTGGTAAAATAAATGGTCTTATTAAACCTGGCCTAACTATTTATATAAATATATTGAGAACAGTGATTAACCACACTTTTTATGCCTGTTATACTGAAACTGTTAATAATGAATCCAAGACTGTACTGTTAAAAGTCTTAATCCTGGGAAGCAAAGTCATTAGCTCATTTCCTATTTCATCTCCGTATCTATGAGTTGAGTAAATTTATTTCTTTCTGAGAGTTTTAGTCCAGCCAGGAACTGATCTTTCTTCCTCAGCTGGGTAAGTCTAGCAGCCCGATAAATCAGCTAACAGTCCCATCTGTATAAGAGGGCTTTGTAAGCATTGCTTTAATAAGTCAACCTTAGTTCCTCGATGTGGTCTGATACTGGCTGATTCCATGCACTTCATGCACTTCATCCTCAAATGTGACAAGTCAGCCAGAGCCACGGTGATATCAGCAATGTTTCAGATTATGTTCTGTGTATATAATCAAGGAGAAAGCAGTTCAGAGAGAGAGAGAGAGAGATNCCCATGTGCTCCGTGAATCCTCTGAAAGTGAAAGATAATTGAAGATTCTCTTGAAGTGCCTTCACAGGATTCTTACTATGCAGAAGGTGTCACATTCTTCAGACCAAAGGATGGCAGTATGAGTCAGAAATTCAGACTTAGGTAAAGACGTGAAGAGCAGGGCTGGGGACATAGCTCAGCGGGAAAGAGTGCCTGCTGCACAAGAATGAGAACGTGAGTTTGGAACCCTGATGCCCATGTGAAGGAGGCAGGCGTGGCAGTANATGCCTGTAACTTCAACACTGTGCAGGCAGAGACTGGTAAATCACTGCTGCTTGCTGGCCAGCCAGCCTAGTAGAAAAACAACAAACTCCAGATTCAAGCAGAGACCCTCCCTATATTAAGGGAATAAGACAAAAAGTGATAAGATAAAATGTCAGGTGTCCTCCTCTGGCCTCCACATGCAGGAACATGGGCAAGCACACCTGCACACACCTGCACACATCTGTATACACCTGCACACACCTGCATACACCTGCACACACCTGCACACACCTGTACACATCTGCATATAGTGCATACATATGCGCATGCACCACACATAACCCCAAAACAAAAACAAACGAGATGAAGAACACAGGATTAAAATGCATTTCTTCACCCTTAATTGATTTAACAAAGGAGGGTTTTTTTTCAAAACAATAAGAGCTACAAAGCATCTGACTATGTATGTCATCATATATGTTTGTATGTATGTGTATGCTTATGTGTGCTTATACATAAGAGAGATGAATAATAACTGTGATAAAATACAAGATGGAAAACATACTTACTCTAAGCTATTAACATGAAGTATTATTTGAAAGTAGCCTTATACTAGCATACATGCATGTATATACCAAGCTATAGAGCAACTACCTGAAAACAGCATACAGAAATATAACTGATATGTGAAGAAAGACAAAGAGGAGAACATGGAATTGTAAAAATGTTNTGTTGAAATCCCAAAAAGCAGGAAAAAGTACGAGATGAAAATAGGAATGAAGTAAAAACAAAACATGACATGACTGAAAGGGGAATTGACAGAAGCCGCTACTGCAACAGCAGTCATCAACATCCCTTTCTCAGCAATGGATAGGTCAAGCAGGCAAAACACCCAGCAACCATAAAGGTGAGCATCACACAACCAACAGCCATCTGATGGGACACATGTCAATAGGCTGCTCTGAACAACCACAGTAGAACACACATTGTTACCTCCCATGGGACAGTCACAAAGAAAGGTCCCATGCTGAACCACCAAGCAGACCTTAGCAAGTTTACANGAACAGAAATGCAGATGTCTACCTGCTAGAAATCAATAAAAAGATAACTGAAAAATATCACAAAACACATAGAGATTGANACATACAATTCTAAATACCACCTCAGAAAATAAATTTCTAAATATTTTTCTAAACATAAACTACCATGCAAGTATATTGGGTTCACTGGTAAACTTAACCATATATTTGTGGAAGAAATTATATATCTCTTTTAGAAGATAGAACAAAAGCAAATGCTTCTTAATTCATTCCACAGGGTCAACAGACACCAAAAACTTGGAAAAGATATTATAAGAGAAAGCTATAGACCAATTCCTCTCATATATATATATATATATGCATACATATATATATGCAAAGTCTCAACAACATGTCAGCACAGTGGATCAAACAATGTGTAAAATTAGTTAGGCACCATCACCACGTAGAATTTATCTCAGACATGTAAAGATAGCTTAACACCAAACAGAAATAATCAATAAATTAACATTGGAGAGAAACTTANAGCTGTATAAAAAAATCTCCAAAACTCCTTTAGGTAGCACCATACCAAATGGAAGCTTAAGAAATGGAAAAGGCCTTTTAAGATCAGGAATATAAAAAAAGAATGTCTGTTCTCACCATTACTTTTAATTATTCTTTTGAATTCTAACATATTTTCCCTCTTCCTTTTTCTCCCTCCAAGCCCTCCAATATAATCCTACTTGCTCTCTTTCAAATTCAGTCTCTTTTTTGTTAATTGTTGTTATATACACACATATACACACACATACACACACACATACACACACACACACTATATATATATAGATAGATAGATATAGATATATATATGGTAGTTTATGTTTGGGAAGCTTACTAATTAACTTCTTAAATAGTTATAGACTTAATATTTTTGGTTTCTTTTCATGTTATTTTTGACAAATTATATCTTTTATGNAATAAGTAAATTTTATTTATACTATATATACATACATATATATGTATATATATATAACTATATATATATACATATATATTCCTAAATACGTGAATACAACCTGCTCAGTCTGTGTAATGCTACTTGTGTATGCTTTTAGGATGGCCATTTGGTATCAGATAGCCAACTGGTGTGCTCTTCCCTGGGGAAGACTGTTTCTNCCACTCCAGGCATCCCTTAGTTGCCTGGAGTTCTTTGTGTACAGTTGACCCTCCTGGTCTTTNCCCATCCACTTGAGCATGTCTATTGTAGNTCATGTTTAGACAGTCATCACAGTGAGGCTGTATAGGTGTAGCTTTTGACATTCCTAAGAGACACACTCTCACCCAAACTTGTTGTTCCTTTCAGCCTTTTCAACCCTCTCTTCTGCAATGATCCCTCCTGAGCCTTGGGTGCAGGAGTCTTACTGTAGATGTATCTATTAGGACTGGGCTCCACAACTCTCCACTTTGATTGGCTGTGGTTTTCTATAATGATCTCTTCTGTCGCAGAGAGATGTTTCCTTGGTGAGAGGTTCTCACTACTATTTTCTAACATCATACTAGAAGTCCTAGCTCACAGGAATATTTTCATAAGAAAACAATGACACACTGACAAGAGAATTCGGGTATATTAGCAATCCACATTTTAAAATAATAANGAATTATGACCAATGGTATTATAATATCAAAACAAGGACACTGAGAAGTTTTAGGAATTTATACAATTTCTAAAATATTAATACTTCCCATATATATACAACTTAAGGAAGGTTAAATATGTATGTTGTGAGATTTCGTTCCATTCAACCAATGACCTTTGGGCTATCTGGCCCCCTGGGCNTGGCCCTTTCTGGGTACCTGATGGTTAAACTGAGGAGGGTGCATGCTCCTGCTCTCTTGGGTAGTTCCCATCATCCTTGGACAGAACGGAGGACAATGACAGCTGGATAAGCAGCGGTGTTTATTTCTTTCTATATCGGTGAGTGTATTGTCCCCATTTTATTTATTTATTTATTTATTTATTTA